>CAUHTR010000375.1:40432-142765 GCA_959609185.1 Schmidtea polychroa | reverse complement strand
ACCCAAATTAAGTAACCCTAGCAGATAAATATAGTAAAAATAATTTAATGAAATAATAACAAAATAGCGGGGAAGCGGAATGAATAAGAAAATAGGAAAAATCAATCAAAAAACATAAAATAAAAACAAAAGAAATTAAAACAAAAAAATCATACGTAGAATTAACAATAAAAACCTACCAAAAAATAGGAAAAAATAGAAAAGAAATAAACGAATACAATAATTAAATAAAATAAATTTATTAATTAAACGAAACAAATAAAAATACAAAAAAACAAAAAAAATAGAAAATACACCTCAACTAAGTCTTGATTGTGTTGGTGTACGAAGGGGAAAAAGATTAACATTGGTATCAGACATACACATCACCATCGTTCCGCTCAGGCCCTTCCCCGACATACCTCAAATGATCTTGCAAATATTCCCACGCATGAGCCCGTGGTGATGTTCCACGTTGGTACTGCTCACACGGGTTGGAAGAGGTTACCAGGTGAGCCCCTGCCTTAGGACTACTCCTAACCCTTCTCGGTTCGGGTTCCACGGTGCCTTAGAAGGTCTTACCCACTTATACACATGTAACTCAGTCCGCCCCTGGTCCAACAGGACGACCGTAAGCCTAATCATCATTGATCTACAATACACTCGCATCCAAACATATTACAAACCATACACATTGAGAATAACCAAAAGAAGTCACAAATTTGTATTAGAAATTAAATTGTTACGAGGGATCATTTACAACATCAACACATCGATTCGTTCAATATTTATGCACTACATTGTCAACTTTTACACTGTCAGTTCGCGGGAGAAGATCGGGACCGATCACAGTTGCTCACTAAAGCCGTCGCCTTCGGCAATCATCTCGTCGATGTCGACCGGTAGGTAATGATCAGAAACGTATTTAATTCCTTCTGCTGGAATTATTTTGAAGATCTCTTTTGCGGGAATTGAATGCGTGGAAGATATTTCGTTGATTTTGGATTGCGCCACAGACAATGACGCTTCTAGGGCGGCCATTGCGTCCCTACGTTTTTGATTCTTCGCTGATCGGGTTGGCCGTTTCCGTTTACGAGATGGTTGAATGTTCCCTGTTGAAGGGTTTTCGACGGGGGTTACGAGGATCGGGGCCAGGATCGGATCAGAGGATCCGCCTGCCATTGGCCGATAACCCGATAGTATTGGGGCCGGAATGGGCGGCAGATGGGGACCATGCCCCTGACAGCTTGACGTGGATGATTCAGATGGCCTGTGATGAAGAGGGAAAACGTTCGCCCCATCCTGAACGGGGAATTCTCGTACCCGTTTGGCTAACTCGGCCTCCGTATAAACCTTTTCCCAACCGATTTCTGGCGTTCGCTAGATGTCCTCACACCTCCTGACCCACCCAGGAACGACATACATTTTTGCCACCGCTCTTGGACCGTCAGGAGGGACGAATCTATCTCTACCATCATTACTCAATACCTCTATCATCACTGACTCTCGCAGAAAATAATCGGAATATTTTTATAAATAATACAACTTCAGTAAAACATATTTATCAATTGAAAAATATTAATTACCTGGCGACGACGCCGTATGGGTGTCGGATATGATGCCTCCTGACAATAATCATTGTACCTCAATCGCTTGGAGCATATAACACTCCTCATTCGTGCAACATTTTCGATTCAAGTTTTTATATTCCGGCATTCGCTTGCATATCCTCTTCGCAATCCAAGTGCGCCGCATCATATTGGACTCCCTGACGATATCGTCGCCAGCACCATAGAGAAAGAGAGTCATCATTTCATAAATAAAATTTTATTGAACTAAATATTTTTTTGTCTTTTGATTTGCAGTCGCATAATAAAATTCAAATAAAATTCAATAAGTCAACATACTTACTAAAATTCACTTCGAGAGTATAGAAAATCAGGTTTTTCGAGTATCAGACTAAATCGAATTTCTTCCTTGGCTTAGGTAGATCCTGGTAAATATTGTTGTTGAGTTGTAAGTACAAATGTTACGCTGCTATTTGGTTCGGTTCGGTTGTAGAGTGGTTCCTGTAGAGTTTCGATTAACAATGATTTAGTAGGTCCTAGTCTGTAGAGTAGTTTGGTTAAATGGTACTCTACAGATATTTTCCATTTCTTTTATACTATTTTTCGTCCAATCAGGATGCGACTTGTGTGTAATGTTAGTATTTATTATTATTTTTATGTTTTTTGATGTAATATGCTAGATTTTAATGATTTTTCTTATTTTTATTATTATTTTATTTATTTTCCTATTTTTTTTTATTTTTCTCCTGTTTTTTCCTACGAATTTATTGCTATTTGGTTATAGTATAATTTTTTGTTTTAATTAGCCTATACATTTATTTGAAAATGGTTTCATTTCTATTTTATTTCCTAATTTCTTGTTTATTTTCCTTAAATTTTATTATTTTATTTCCTTCTGCTATTATGTGTGTTGGGTAATTTTTCTTTTTCATCTTATTTTTCGTCTTATAAATTTTATTATTTTATTAGTTATTTTTATTCCCTTTATATTCTTATTTCTTTTATTGTTATCCAATTTAGTTGTTCTTATATTATTCCGCGATTTTCGTGAAATTTATTTTATCCCTTTTATTCATCCCCAACCTGATTTCCAATACTCTCGAAGCTTGGCCCAACAATTGGACGAAAAATATTATATAAGGCGGTCGTTTAGATTAGTCGCTAGAAGAAAGTCGCTCTCAGCGATTAACCATCAAAGCCCAATCTGAGGCCCTGCATCAAGTGTAAACAGAGTCGGAATTGCAAAAGAGAGTCCGCGAGTATCTAACCAAGGACGGAGTGAATGTGTTCCCGCTTCATCATCGAGCGGATGAACTGGACACCTCGACATCATCTCATTGTACAGGACACGGGCCGGATCTGCCAAAAATTGTAGACCCCATTCTGAGCGGGGAAGGAGAGGAAAGGAGAGAGAAGATAAACGAGCTTGAAACATCTCTAAATCTGCAATTGCTCAAAACAATGTTAACGTCCACCCAATGATATCACAGGATACTTTCCGAGTGGTTTCGTCACCGGTAATGATTCCACCAAAAGACCCTTGGCTGCAGGTCGATATGGACGCACTGCTGACCGAAGGAGAGATAATGTAGAGAGGGGTTTTGAATGGAATTCCGGATAGAACTATTCGAAAGTCGCACTAGCTGGCGAGAGTGCAGAATTCTGTAAATAACAACATTTGAATTATAATTTTACTTGGTTGATCCCTTTGACATGATTTCTGATTCTGTATATCGTAATAAACCCTTGAATGTGGGTTGATTTCTTATTTGTCTTATGGTGTGTTTGAACATTTGATTTCGTCGACAAATATTGATGTAGTTATCTAAACACGAGAATCTGAGTTTGAGTCTCCTAATTATTATAAATATAGGGCGATTATAAATAGTGAGTAGTGAGAGTTCCGTTCCAATTTGGTTTTTGGAAAGTTTATCAGGTTACTCAATAGTTTGGCTCAATGGAAACGAGAGTGTTTGAATCAAGGTCACGAGATGGTATAAGTATGAACTCTAATGTTGGGTCGTTGACAGGCATCGAACAAGTGGCTGGGATGGTACTGTTTTGCGTGGTTGTAAGTAGGACTGGAGCAGGTTGTGGGGAAACTTTCCTAACTGCGGTGACTGCGAACATGGTCGCTCCAAGGCTGATATTTCGTCACGGCGTTTCTTTGTCCTTTCGGCTCGTGTTAAACGCCTCTTTTTCCGGGGTTTTGACTGGGTTTGGATGGCAGAGGAATTCTCTGAAACAATAGGTTGTTTCGGGACGTTAGCGAGAGTCGGCTGTATCTGACTGGTCCCCATAAATATGACATCAAGTATTACAGAGAGGCCTCGGGCCCATGATGAATGCACCATGACGTGGATGGATCGACAATGCCATCGGTTTGATGGTGAATTGGGAATACATTCCCATTATCCAAGATAGGATATTTATTAATCCGACGTTTCAGCTCTGCCTCGGAGTAAATTCGGTACAGGGCCTCAGATTGACAGTGGTCAAGCCGCAGGTAGAGTTTGCAAAAAAACCGGTTTTTGCAAACCGCGGTTTTCGGTTTTTCAAATTTGAGAAACCGCGGTTTTCGGTTCGGTTTTCGGTTTCTAAAAAAGTAAAAGGAAATAAAAAGGCATAAGTATATTTATTGCTTTTTCAATAATATATTTCTATTTAAAGGTATAATGTATTTCATACAAGAAATATATATAATAAAATCAAAGCTGCAACATATAAAATAGTAATAATGTTGTTTAATAAATAATATAACAATATTCCTATTCTGTCGACAATGCAGATATGAATTTCTAATTCACTTACATTGTTCACAGAGAATATAAAATAACACAGATAATTAATAGTATTTTGTTTATACATATACTATAGTTCAGTAATATTAGTATATGTATGTAATCGTACATTTGTACAACTAATATAAATAAAAATTAAAATAAATAAAATAGAAAATTTCATTTAGCTGTTATTGGAATACAATAACCAAAATTATACTGCATTATTGCAGATTTTTGTTATTTAGTTAATTAAGAACTATTATTTATTCGATAATGTTTCAAAAATACTAAAGAATTAAGCGAATAATCACTAAGGCGTGATCTTAATTTTCTACTAAAGTTCGAAGACGTGGAAAATACCCGATCCGATTCTGTAGATGTTGGGCGTACTGTTAAAATAGCATCGTATAGTTGTTGAAGAACTGTTGTTCTTTTGCATGTTTTCTTATATATAGCAAATTCATCTTTAAGAGAACTAAATGGCTTTGCAGCTACTTCTTTTGCAGCAGAATTAATAGCAGCATTTATTTCATCTGATAAAGATGTAAATGTAATATTGTGATCAGTTGGAGAATTGGTTTCACACAGAAATTCTTCACAATTATCGATTTGGTTTGGATACAACCTATTCAATAAACGAGTGCCAAAACTTAAATTTTCTTTTGTGGGTACAACTTGTTGAAGAAGGCATGACAACAAAGAACTCAATTCCCGATTCTGTCTTGAATTTAAGCGTGTTTTTATATTTTCTCGTAATTGGGTTATAATTATGTATGTATCTCCCGCACAATTCGATTCGATACCATCGAGCTTCTTTAACAGAAATGTAATTGCACCTTTTGCTGTTGTTAGATTAGCATCTTTTCTTCCTAATGCAAGTACAGTTAGTTCTAGTGGCTTCAATATACTACACAACAGCTTAACTACATCAATGTCTATCAATGAAATTAAATTTGTGGCGTTTAAATCATTTAACACTTCCCTTATCGATTCGCTAATTTTTAGAAATTTTTCTAGCATGGGATGGATAGAGTTCCATCTGTGTTGAACATCTAATTCTAAATAAAGTTCATGACCTAGCTTATCCATAACGTTTTTTTGCAAAAGATCATTACGGACTGAGGAAAATTTAAAAAAGCGAACGATAGCTCGTACTTTTTTTAGAGTTTCAGCTATTGAAATTCTCTCTTTAACTTCTTCAATGGTATTATCTTCGCTCAAATTAAAATCACAACTCTCGCTACTAAATTCGTCTTCAGTATTATCATCGTCCTCAGTATAGGATTCTTGATTTTCTTCACTATTTTGATTATCGTCAATTTTGGAATATAATGTGTCGCACACTGCAAGGTGAAGACTATGATTCAAGCATAATTGGACTTCTGCTGGACATTCTCTTGCATATTTCACCATGACACTAGCCCCGTCATTGGACGTTGCAACAATGTCTTGCTCAAACGAAAGATGAAACATTTTTAAATGGTCAGACATAGTTGATATAATCTTGGCTGCGTTACAAGATCCAAAAACCCTGACTAATCCAAGATTCATTACTTTTCCTTCTTTATTATGGGCATTGATGTTCATATAACGACGCTGTCGTGAGCTAACCCATTCGTCCAAAGTGATACTAAATTTCTCTCCCTTTTGTTTTTCTTGGTCAAAAAAGTTTATATACATTTTTTTCTTTTTCTCATATTCAAAATGAATAAGCGCCATTGTCCCATTTTCGCTTTTTGGTAATTGAAACCCCTTATCACTAACAGCCTTTCGAATAAAATTAGAATTTGTTATTCCACGAATAGTAAAACCATCTTTTGTGGCCAACTCGTCCACAATCTCACCAAGTGTTAGCTTTGGAACATAATTGAAAATTGTTTTTTGTATTAACGCACTTGTGCTCGCAACAGCTGTTCTTTTGCAAGAAATTTTGTGGATATTTCGCATGTGGTTTATCATAGCAGACGTCGATCCGTTCGAATTAGTTATTTCTACTCCACATTTATTACATTTTGCTTTATTGTCGGATTTGTTTGATGCTGGTATTTTTATAAAATATTCCCAAACCGTTGATGACATCATTTGAGGGTTTATTTGGCCACTGAAAGTGTTTCAAAAATTTGTTTAGTAATACAAATCTACGTATTATCTTAAAGAATTATATAAGTACATATTCAAAATTTTAATTACCTACTCACCTATAGTTTTAAAACAATATATAATACGTATAAACAACCTATAATTTACATCAAATCATTCAATAAATTCAACAAGAATCAAAATAATTATCCAATTATACAATCCAAGAAAGTAAATTAATGAATTATAAATTGTAATTTGTAATCAATTTTAAAGTTTTTACAAATTTATTTGACAGCTATAATTTTATAGTGGGCATGGATTCTGACTGGTGGGCATGGATTCCGACTTACTATAAAGTATGAAAAATTGCATACAATCAGGCAAAATTAATATTTTGAGAATTTTTTTATTTTACGTAGCTTTAAATGAAATATTTTTTGAAAACCGAAAACCGCGGTTTCTGCAGACGGTTTCCGGTTACGGTTTTTTGAGACGAAAACCGCGGTTTCGGTTTCCGGTTAACTGAACCGTGCAAACTCTAGCCGCAGGGTCTTTTTATTAGCGTCTTTCATAAGTGGTGGGGAGAACCACGTACCTTCCAGCGTGTCGATACGCCTTTTGGGAACCCCAACATATTCATTCAATTTCTGCATACTTGCATTTTTATTGGCACACGAGAAACACGGTCTCGGGTCGGTTGGTGGGAGATTCGGTTCCGACATCAACTAAACAAATGCATCTTGGTCATAACATTCACATCAATATAGCTATAATAATTTCGGTCACGCAATCTCTGTAAGGTCTCGCATCCTATTTTTGTACATGAATTCATCATTAGTTTAGGAGTACTTATTTCCAATCTTTCATTACAACAGCGGGATTGGGACTTGATCAAAGTTACCTGGCTGCTTACCTCTTTCAGTAAGAAAAATCGAATAATAATTTAACTATGAAACCTAATATTAGTCAATTGTATTGGTTCGCAGGGTTAAATTAGAATCGCACGAAGACCTGTTTCGTAACATTTACGGATTCCTTCTCTCCTATCATTTCATCTTGAATTAATTAATATTACCCTTGGCCACTAGGAATCGAAATCTTTAGAGTAGAAATTTACGAGGCACCTTATCAAACGCCTTGCTTGTAGATGGAAAATTGAGCGCGAATAGTCTTATGAACTGTATCTTACTCTACATTCTCTCATTTATCGATTCACATTAGTTACACAATTTTAAGTTAGCAATTGAAATAATTTCACTTTAATTTTTATTTATAATTAAAAATGAGTATTTTGAAAATTAATCTACAGAATTTAAAAATTAATGACATTTGTTAATAACGACAAATGGTTCTAGCAGCAGAATTAGATGAATCAGAATACATTTTTGCCCTGACTGTAAACACTTGCGTCCTACATTTAGGAGGTCTGTTTATTTAAGATAACAATTTGGGAAGCCGAAATGGTAACAAATCACTCAACTTTACTGTTAGAGAGACATCCTGTTTATATTTGATTGAAATATAGATGATGACCGTCTATGATGATTTATAAGACGGACGTTGAATCAATTAAATTTTACGGCCACTAGTGCGATGATACACCCAGTTTGTTATGCCGGCGGTGGTGAAACTTCAACTGATCTACGGAAGTTTATTCTCAGATAATTCACATTGAATTTTCAAATCTAGATCATATTCAATTCTTGGGTGATCGTGATGTTTACGCTAATTGCGGATGTCTGATGAATTCGTCGACTTCAAAGAAATTAGAAATATTCCAACATCACTCATCCCTGTTCATCGGAACCTATCTGGTTTCTTCGGATTTATGGCTGTTACTATGCAAATCATTCCAAGTGACAGTCTCCATCCCTACTCGATCAGTGCCTACCAATCTCCTACAAGCATACGCTGTGAAATTCTTCTGTGCTACACTGGTTCATTAGACACGACATCGCATAGATAGATCTCCATGTCTTCGGTATTCAACTATCTCTCATTCATCAATGCGATTCTCATCTCGTTACTTCATATCTCCTATCAGTGTCATACTCATTCCTGGGACAGCGCCTATGCTGACAGTCTCCTGCATACCCTAATCGTTCTTCTGATGGAAATCATTATGCAAGTCACGCAAATCTAAGCCTTTCCTTCGCAGTTAATAAAAATGTACACGAAATTGCTGTCAGACTTCAACTTAAAACCAGTTTGATATCACTTGATCAAAATCGATGACAGAATATTAAAAAAATATGTAAAATTCAATACTTCATTAAAAATATTCAAATTGACAAATTGTTATTCATAAAACATGTAAAAATATGACGTCTTTAGAAGCTAGTTCACAAACATCTTAATTGTAAAAGCATAAAAAGCAATAAACACCTTTTAAATATATTAACATTTTCAATTACTAGTTGCATTTTATTTATATCAATTTTCCAAATTAATAATATAGAAGACCTGATAAATGATTAAACATTTTATTAGGATTAATATTGTAATCAAAATCGGAAATAAAGCATCCAATAAGATTATTTA
The DNA here is from genome assembly GCA_959609185.1 of Schmidtea polychroa. Taxonomy (NCBI): domain Eukaryota; kingdom Metazoa; phylum Platyhelminthes; order Tricladida; family Dugesiidae; genus Schmidtea; species Schmidtea polychroa. The sequence continues at coordinate 133,812 of CAUHTR010000375.1, read as the reverse complement.
TCTTTTACCAATCTCTCCTTTGAAAATATCTGAAATTTTATAGTACTTCCAATCATCCTCTTCTATGTATTTTAAATGATTCAATAAACGATTTTTAATTTCTTTGTGTAACTCAGTTGGCTTACGTTTATCACCTTCATTGGGTGAATTTTGATGGAAAGATTCAATAGTACTATAATAAGATACTGAATCAGACGAAGTCTGCACTGTAGACGTAATTGATGAATTTTCAGTGTACTCCATTAAAATTCTAAAAATTCAAATAAAAATCAAAAGATGGTTTACAATTATATAATTACAATTATTTACAACCATATTTAAACAAAGTTTCAAATTAATTGAATAAATAATATAAAAATTCAAATCGATTACAAAAATGTATTAATCTTCAAAAATCATCATCATCAAAAGGATCATAGTTAATATCTGAAATAAAAAATTAATATATGAAGAAATTTAAATTGGTCATATACCGATTAATACATCCTGTGTACCTTGATGATTCGCATTACTATAACCTACAATTTCCTATATCACAATAAAAAATAGTAATCATCGAAAATATAAACTAACAACATCATTTGAACCACTTTCCGTTGCCATTTCAATTTGCATTACATTTTCATCCATTTCAAGAAAGTTGAAAATAGCGGATAAAATAATTTATAAAAACAAATTGTTAGTTAAACAATAATGATTAAATTAATATAAAAATTAATATTTCACAAAAACAAGTTTCATAGAATTTTTTTTCATTAAAAATAACAAACAAATGAAAAAACTAATATAAATTTTTAAATCTATTTTAATTAAAAAATATGAAAGATAAATCTTTTCATGTTGATAACTAATTAATATGAAAAATAATTTTTATAATTTTTCTGAAAAACTACCAAATGACAAGTAGCATTGTTTTAACAATTGTGATATTGCACTCTTAATACAACAATAATACTGTTGGGCAAAAACTAATTCTTATCATCGTTGTTCATCTAGCATAATAACACAAACGTAAGATAAACGCAGAAAATTCAAATAATACAGTAATTATTAAAGTATTGATTAAAATAAGCAACAAACCATATTGAGTTTTAAATTCCTTTAATTCCTCTCTTAAACTATTTATCTCCTCATTAGCTGATATCAATTCAGCACTATTAATATGTTTCGCTTCAGGCTCACTTTAAAATCTTACTCTATTTGGCGATTCACTTCGCACATTATTGCATACTTTGGCTAAATGAACAAATTACTGACAATTTAATATAGCACCTTTGGCGCCTGGTGTATAGAAGAGAAATAACAATATTTAATTTTCATTTATTGCCTTTCTTCAAAGCATACAGTCGTCTAGTTATGTCTTTGAAAAGAAAAAGAATTTTAGAAGAGGAGAAAAGAACTTTTAAAGTGAAATGGGAATCGGATTTCTTTAACGTTGAGATAGCAAATCATTCAATGAAATGCCTCATCCACAATGAAGTGGTGTGTAGTGAATTAAAAATGAAATTACTGAAAAAGAAAACATGTTGTTTAAATATTTAGTTTTTAGTTTTCTTTGTAAATATGATTTTGAAATTTGGATAGTAACATTACAGTTTTTGAATAAATTTTTTACTAAGCTGATAATTATTTTCGGAATTTCTTTTGAACTTGAAACTATATTAAAAGGTTTTAATTTATTCTTAATACTCCAATGGATAATAAAAATGTCGGATGATAAAGTAACATGTTGTAAATTTAATGTCAAAATCAAAAGTGGATCCATCATTACGGTTTTTATCCACTTAACAGTCTAATTTCTTTTCGAAAAGATGTCCAAATGTCCACCTACCATTACTCAAAGTGCAACTAGTACATTCATGTTTTAATTCACTAGCACCCATGAACTAGCCCGGTTCGTGAAAATCATTCTTTACAAATCAAAACAGAATTTGCCCGACTGAGGCTCGGGCATGTCACTATGTCAACAAAATCAATGCCCGAGTCACACTCGTGCAAAACTGTTAAGTGGTTAAGTAAAAAATGGCATCCTGAATACTTTTAATAATTCCGGTGTGAAAAATATATTGTTAGTCAATTCAATACACCTCCAGGAAATACCGATCCATGTTGTGCAGCTTTATTGAGATTATTTGATTAATTCAAAACCATTACATTATTGATTCCGTATTTAATTGTAAACATTGATTATGATGACAGATTTATTATGAGGACATTGTCCTTGAAATATATTTCGTCTGTTTGGAGCCTTCAAGTTTATATATATATATATATATATATATATATATATATATATATATATATATATATATATATATATATATATATATATATATATATATATATATATATATAAAGATGATAAGAGTAGGCTCATCAACACATTTGTCCCAAATAAATATGACATGACGAGGCCAAATAAACATTGAGTTAATATATACGCTGACGAGTGCCAATTATAGCCGTAGCTAGGGAGTGGCGAATGGGGCGACCGCCCCGGGCTCCGAGTCGAAGGGCGCCAAAACTGTGAAATGATCATTTAAATTTTTTTTGCTTTTCTTTCTTTTTTTCATATTAAATTTTTATATTCTGCTTTCCATGTTTACTGTTTTCAAAAGTTAAACTAAAACAAAACTGTTTTGCTGGTCTATCTAAAGGTTTTTGCAAACGGGCGACTAAATCCGAAAGTGGCTGATCATGAAAACAGTTTTGAGCATAGAAAATGCTACTTAGCCTGGAAAGATCTTGAAAATCGTTTGAAAGAAGGAAGGAAAATTGATGATAATGGTTATGAATATCGATATGCCGGATACAGTAGTCTGTATATAAAAACGAGAAATCGGAGAATAGTCTATTCAATATTGAAAAAAGAATCAGAATTATATTTTCATAGTAAGGGAAATTTTGTGAAACATGGCAACTCATTTCTTGCAAACTTGGCCACCCGCTGATATGGGAGATGAAGCTATATATGTATATATACATGTATAATAAATATTTATAATTAATTGGTTTTCGTTATAATATAAGTATGGTTAAGCATTGTATGGCTTTGCATTTTAATTTGACTCTTCAAGACCAATTTCATTCCTGTAAATACATAATTAATGGGAGTGGTGGATTCTTTTGGCACCAGGGGCGCCATTTTCCCTAGCTACGGCTCAGACGCCAATAAAAAATAACAGCAATCTCAAAATCCAAGAATAACAATTTCCAAATACAAATTCAGTCGAATAAAAGTTTTACGACAACAATCAATGACGAACAATGTATTGTTGGGTTTTATGATAATAAAAAGTCAACCGTTGTTAACTCTTACAAAATCGAGAAAACCAAATTCCCAACGTATATTTGTTTATCACAATTTACCACTCTCAGTGATAAATGACAATTTTTAATCAGCAACAATCGTTACACTATCGGAACCTTGTGCGATTTAAACTAAGTTTCACCTGATGATTCTCTTGTTCACTTTTGGATCCAAATTCCTTTGGTACTCTCTTTCGTTCTAACCCTTCAGGACCTTTCATAATTCTCGTTTTCAGTTTCTGTTTCTTTTCCTCAAACTCCTATTCCCAGTTTCTTCGTCCCTATCTGAGGCTACTGCCAATTATCTGAATTTGGAGTTTCCTTATATATTCCAATAATCGTTGTAATTGCTCAGTTTTTGAATTAATTGGTTTCCTCTAACAGACGACTTCCTTTTTATCGTTTTGTTGTTCCTTAAAAGAAATTCTGAGAGACGGTGGACACTTGTAGTCAAAGCCGGCTGGAGTCAAGGTAAAGCTACACCAGGATGTGAACTCACGTTCAATAGTTGCCTTTATATCAAAATCTCATCTGACACGTAGGTTGGACGGACCCAAAGGGTTCTTTGAGTCATAGCTTACCTCAACCTAGTGATAATATTAATTTAAAAAATAATTATTGATTTAAAGGAAAAATATGCATATGATATAGTTTTGAGACTTGGTCAGTTGAAATTGAAATAGAGATCACTGAAGGATGATAGTATAAAACTACATCAAAGCCTTGTTTTTGAAAGAGTCGTAAGAAAAGAAGGATATAATTCTGTTATGTAGTTTTAATAATAGAAGAACTAATAACCCAACAATATATTATTTATGTGCGGAATTCTTTACTTTATTAGACCATAATTGTTTTCAATCTATTATTACGTATTTTCAAAAAAGTCTCTCATTAGGAAGGTTTTGTCAAGTTCATCAAATGATCTTTGAGAAGAAAAATGTTTTTATGAACAATTTCTATGATTTCTTCAACAAAATATTAAATTCTAATAAAAATAATTACAATGATAATGAGATTGTTATCTTTTCAAAATAAAAAAATCCTATACAATTCTAATTTTCAAAATAAAAACTCCTATACAATTCTAATTTAATTATAGAAAATCCAAAGGAATACAAATTATCATAAATATTTCATTGTTAAGACATTTTGTTTTATCGAACTTAGTAGCTAAATTTATTTAAAAGTAAATTTTCATAAAAATTAATTTTTTCAAATTTTTCGAATAAAAATGAATGATTTGTTAAAATTAATAGAAATAATGGAGTTACTAAAATATGAGCACGAGTTAACTCTCAATATTACTGAATAGGAAATTGAATTGTTGAATGTAGGGGATGTAGACAACGAAATCCAACGAATTAACCATTCATTAGAAAAAATTACAATTGGTCTTCATGATGCGCATGTTAGTTGAATTGATGAGATTATTTATTTCACAAATTTTAGTTAATTAGTAAATATTTATAAATGTTACATTAAAATTACTAAATTACTTTTATATTTAACTGTTAAAATTTTAATTTCACTAAAAATGTTTGGATCCGACCTTTTATAAACGAAGAAAAAGTATCAGTTTTGATAAGGTACTTTCGAAATTTACTTACATTTTCTGAGTCAAATAGCACTTATTTTCATAAATTTGTTTTTATTTGGCAAAAATATTGAAATTAAACAATAATTTTGTAAAACTGAAGTTGATTTGTCTGGGGGATAAAAAATCTCTAACTATGAGCTTTGGCGTCATGAAATTTTAACTACTTTTTCCATATCATTGCTCCTGTTTTCAACTCGCAAAATTTTTTAGTCAAGAATGTAATTTAAATTTATTCTATTATTGCAGATTTTATCATTACTATGTTCATTTTTATTGTAATGATGTAAAATATTTTTTTACGGATGTCTGACATTAAAACAACATAAACATTACAAGCTTTGTAATACCCAGTGCAAATCCCAATAGTAGACTAGTTTCGAGCTTTTGGCTCTCATCAGTACTATGCAGGAGACGCGAAGATTTCTCTTCGCGCCAGGTAAGTATACAATATTGCTGATTCAACTCTATTGCATATTTTCCCTGCTACACTGGAAATCACAGCACTTGCTTATTAGCTTGCCACAGAAAATCTACAAATTTGTAAACATGGCGTATGAAAAATAATATTCACCTCTACGGACCAAAAAATTAGTCAATACATAGAAACTTAGATAAATATTCGCGTCTCCTGCATAGTACTGATGAGAGCCAAAAGTTCGAAACTAGTCTACTATTGGGATTTGCATTGGGTATCACAAAGCTTGTGCTGTTTATATTATGTTCATTTTTATTGTAAAAATCGAGGTCCCCCCCCCCCCCACAACCATCACCAAAAAATTTGTGATTTTATGGATATTTCTATACAATCAATAATCTATAGTAAAAAATATACATTTACCAGATGGATAAATAGAAAATAGATAAAAAAATCTATTGAAAAGTTTGTTTTGAAAATAAACATATTGATGAAAAGAAATCTATCGTTTCTTATTGAAGAAATTTCTCATTATTTTTTTTGACATACAAGGATGTGTAAAATACCGTCAAAATCTTGCGGCACAGCTTTCCCCACTGCATTTCCGATGACATACGTCGTATTAAATAACTGCGATTTCGAAAAAATTACTTAAATAAGTAATTCGTGAAATATTTTTTATATTGTCACTCGTTTCCTTTTCCTTGCTATCCTGAGATCGATTCACGTACTTGTCCATTATTTACGCTTCAAAATATTTTAAAATAAATATATTTATCTAAATACGTTACGTCCTCTGAACATTGAATCTGTGCTTGGTCAGTTTTCCAGATTCCATTTTAATATATATTTTATTTTATTTTAAACAAGTAAAGAAATTATTTTATTGTAATTTAGCGCATTTAACAAAATAACTACTATTTCGTGTTAATAAATTATATTGCATTATAAAATATATCTTTATTAACTCTATTGCCCATATAAAATAATAATTAAAATCTCCTAAAATTGAAAGGCCCGAAACTGCCTACTCTCTTGTCCAACACTAATTAATCCTATATATTTTTATTTTATTATTTATTTTTTATATGCTTTAAAATTTTATTGGTGCAATTGGGCATGTGTGCGCCGAATCGATCTGCAAATGACGCTTATGATTGTGATTTACAACGTGAAACACACTTCAATGCGGATGATTTGGGTACATTTATTGAAAAGAATCTTCCGAAATTGGTTCCAGAACAATGCATTGTATATGACATAATCATACAAGCAATTAGAAATCAAAGCGGTGGATTTTAATTCACAGATGCGCCCAGAGGTACAAGGAAAACCTGCCACATTTCAATAATTTTGACAACCATACGATCACAAAATAAAACTGCAATGGCAATTGCATCATCTGGAATTGCGGCAACACTTTTGGATAGTGGTCGAACAGCACATTCAACACTGAAATTGCCATTGAATTTGCAAACCAGTGAGACGCCAACATGAAATATCACCAACTAAAGACGAATTGATTCAAAATGTTTTCCCAAATATCACGCGAAATTACAAAAATTATCAGTGGCTCAGTGCACGTGCTATATTAGCCGCTAACAACAATGGTGTGAATGCCATCAATTTCAAAATTCAAAATGGAATAACAGGTGAAGCGACAACATATAAGTCTATCGAAACTGTGATGAATCAAGACGAAGTTGTCAATTAACCAACGGAATTCTTGAATTCACTGAATTTGCCAGGTATTCCACCGCACATTTTAATATTGAAAATTGCAGTGCCTATCATTTCCAAAACATCAATCCACCACAACTTTGTAACGGTACGAGACTTTCGGTAAAAAAGTTTATGAAAAATGTCATCGAAGCCACAATTTTGAATGGGAAATTCAAATGGGGAAGATGTACTGTTACCACGTATTCCAATGGTCAGTATTCCAATATGCCGTTTGAATTTAAACGTTTACAGTTTCCAGCGCGACTCGCTTTTGCAATGACTAAAACAAAGCACAAGGACAATCCATGCAAGTGTGTGGAATAGATTTAGAGAATCGTGCTCCTCACATGGACAACTGTATGTAGCCACTTCACTGGTGGAAAAACCTTCCGATTTATTAATATACACACCAGACGAAAAAACAAAAAATATTGTATATCCGAAAGCACTCGAATAAATAAATAAATAGATTTAAAAAATAAATTTCAATGTGTTGTTTTAATTTTTATGTCCTTGAATTTCCTTTCTTTTGAGATCGCAGCGAGGCGCGACGGGTAAGCTCGTAATATATGAAATAAAGAAAAATACCAAATAAATATATGCCCGACAATGTATGCTCGGACAGAGTATAAATATCGGTTTGTTTCGTCCGAAACCAGATATATTGTGTAGAGCCTCCACTGACTGACTACTCAGCAACTACTTGTGTACAAAATTTATTAACATATTGGCTGCCGTGCTTTATTTTACATGTCTTATCCTGAGAGCGCAATTAGATTTTTTATACATCTCTCTCTCTCTCTCTCTCTCTCTCTCTCTCTCTCTTTAACGTTAATTTATTGAATGTAGCTTTTTTGAATGTAATTACGAATGTAATCTTTATTTTTATTCGGGACATATCTTTTGCAAACCAATAAATGGAACTATATAGAGTAATTCTCTATAATAATAATTTACTATAGAGAAATTACAAATACAAAAACAATCGAAATAAAATTTAATAAACAGACGACGAATATAAACATTTGATATATATCCTATAATTGAGAATCCAAGCTGCAATACAACTTAAGCATTTTTATCCCTAAACTGAATCCAAGGCATCAATATCTAAATTCGAAGATCCAAGCTTTAATATAAGTTGAGAAGCATTTTTTACCCTAAACCGAATCAAAATCCTAAAAATCTAAATCTTAATCCTAAGCCCTTACAGTTATAGATAAACCTATTGCTTATATTGATTCTTCTCTGGCAATTGTTCTGGCAAATATCAATATCGTATCTACTGCAAATAAAAGTTTAATCACCGCTACCCGACGATTTTTTGAAGTATTATTTATTTTTTGGTTAATAAAATTCGTAATTTTATTTAATTGTTAATTTGTACATCTACTATTGTACATACAAGCAACACGATTGTACGACACTTTTTATTGGTGACTCGAGATCTACAAAAATTCTGTATTACATACAGAAACTCTAAAGATACAAACAATTGTATATATAAACACAAAGCTTGTAATATCCAAACATCACAATAGTATATATATATATATATATATATATATATATATATATATATATATATATATATTATATATATATATATATATATATATATATATATATATATATATATATATATATATCACCTTTAGTACCATTAATATCTTACAGATGGTCATCACGACCACACCGGGTTAAAAAGAACGGCAATAGGTGACCGACGCGAGTCAATTTGTTAATAAGGTTATCCTAAATTTTACATGGCTAATCAATTGGCTAATATCTAATTACATAATAATTTCATAAAGTATTAATTTAAACGGGAAAACAAATGTATTTGTTATTTTTATTTGTTATTTTTATATAATATGAATAAAGTTTTCAAAAATTAAATTTTTAAAAATCTAAAGACTAAAATATAAGAAAGGCGGCACTTCTAAATAAATATCATTTTCATACATCTATTTATTATTTATTAATTGAAACTTCACTTTGATCTTTACCTTCAGCTTCTCGCTTATATCAACGCATTTTTAAAATTGGAGAAGCACTATCGATTTAAGCACGAAAAAAAAACTTTATCTTCTCCATTATTCATGTAATCAAATGAAAACAGAACTTCTATTTCTATCAGAAAAATTGAATGAAAATCAAAATAAAATAAAATTCCTTGAATTAGAAAATTCAAAATTAAAAGAGGAATTGAATCTCAGTTCTATAATCCGAAAGAATCCACCGATGTGTCCAATTCCTTCGAGAGTATTTAGTCCTACATCCATCTCATCATTGTTCAGATTTAATGAAACAAATGAAAAAATAAAAAGTAAAATTTGATATATTTCGGTTAGCTTAAAATTTTTTCGTGAAATCGATTTCAATGATAAATTTACTCCATTTAATAATATAATAATATATTGGCCTTTTCATTACTATGGGTGCTAAAGGCACGTCCCGAAAATCTTTTTTCCGTGACTTTAACGAATTTCGTTTATATAAGAACTAAGTGAATTCTGATTCAAAATTCACAATGTACGATAATTATACCTTTTCCAAATTCTATGTGCTATAAGTAGAAAAGTGAATATATACTTCTCGACCTATACAAGCATACTTATTAAAATCATGTAGGTATGAATAAGAAATACATACATTTCAATACGCATCAATCAAAAAGAGGAATGACCAGATAATTTCCAGTTAATTGCCCGTTGGTGTATTTTCTTTACAATCATAAAAAATAACAAAGACTCAATTTGGAAATTGTGTATATTTTATTTAAACGTAAACATTTTACAGTTATTTTATTTTTTATCCATAAAATATAGACATGAAGTAATAATTTAATCATGAAAAGAACATGCAAATTTTACAGAATTTATGATTCAAAATCAGTTTCTGAGAACAAGAATATATTTAAAAACGTCGTATTTTGAACTCTTAAATTTTACCAAAATCAAAAAAATTGCAAATGCTTATGGCAACTCTTTAAATATAGTTTAATTGTAAGCCAAAAATAAATTACTTTACTGCTGATTTAACCCTTACAACACTCCTGGGATATTTTATATCCCAAACATTTTTGAAAAATTATTCATGCCAATGTTTACTGCTGGGATAAAAATATCCCTACCATAACATACTACTGGGATCTATGCTATTCCAGCTGAAAACCTGAAAACTCCTAAAATAAAAAATATATATATTATTGTCAGTCGTATTTTTATTCCATTTCCTTTAACAAAAAAAACAACACTAAAAATTAATCATTTTCTGAAGAAATAAAATTTAGTGTTGAAAGGGTTAAAAATATAATCATTCAACTTTAAAATTATGCATAACATTTTAAACCGATGTACTTTGATTTCAAATACTCATTTTTTGAAGCAAGAACTTTTTAAAAAATTCAAAAAATGAAAAAGAAAATATAAGGTTCTACATTCTCATGGAATATAAACTTGGCTTCTACCCACGTTTATCTAAACTGATTTCTCCAGCGTTTACGGGGACCATGGACCCCATCATTAAACATTTATGAGATGGTAAATCATTTCAAGGAGGGACAAGGGAAGCTTAAAGATTAAGATAGCGTTTGTAGACAAAAAATAGTGACAATAACAGCAAACATCAAATTAATTCGTGTCGTTATAGAGGAGAATCCTTTCTCAACTTATGACGATATTCCAGCTGAAACATCCACTTGCAACGACACAATAAATCATATTATTCACGATTACTTAAAGATGTTGTAACATTGTGCTGGGTATTCATGACCAATAATACCGTTAATTGATTACTGAATTTATTATTATTATTATTATTATTATTATTATTATTATTATTATTATTATTATTATCATTATTATTATTATTATTATTATTATTATTATTATTATTATTATTATTATTATTATTATTATTATTATTATTATTATTATTATTATTATTATTATTATTATTATTATTATTATTATTATTATTATTATTATTATTATTATTATTATTATTATTATTATTATCATTATTATTATTATTAATCAATGAAATGATAATCAAAATTGACGAGGATTATTTCATAATTTGGCATATATCACAATCTCGATCTACTCAATTCGACCTTAAGTTCCCCAACTTATTTTTATATTTGATCTAGTTAATTTTTGATCGCTTTTTATGTGGGATATATATTCAAATTAACAATTGAAAATTTCTTTCATTTCACGTACATAATTTCAACATATGACCTGCTTGAATATTTTTACATGACCCACATTTTTTGACATTAAAATGACTTTAAATAGACAATTATATTTCACATCTGACAGTTATTTCGATCTTAAGATTCTCTTGTCACCTTTGATATATATTTTGATCATTTTTTATTTATTTTTATTTTAGCAAAAGATCACAAATTTTCGGCTTTGGCTTAATCAAGTATTATTTTTTAAAACACTTGATAAATGCAAAGTCGAAATTTTGTGATGCGTAAAATTAAAATGTCCATCTTTTGTCAAAATGAAAATAAATGAAATATTTTGAGTTTAAATTTGCCTTAAGTTGATCTCCTTTTATAATAGCCAAAGTCACCAGTAGAATACTCACATTATCTACATTTGAAAAAATTGACATAATTTTCCAAGGGTGTTGACCTATATCTGATGGGTAAAATCTATTTCCTATTTAGAACCGGTCCATAAACACCACAGTAATGTATCCAATTACTCCAACCTTTCTTCATAAATTACAGAAGAATTAAAATTATTCGAAAAAATTGAATATCTCTGTAGACGTTAACTTTCAGTCCCTTCAACTACAATCGAAATAGAGAACATTTTCTTCCGCTGGAATAGTTAAATTGTGACCGCATTTGGATAATAACACCATAGATATCCTATGATTTTTGCGTACACATTTGGATTAAATATTTTTACTCTTATGTGAATATTTGTTCAAAAAATATGAATAAATAAATTTGTCAAACTTGTTTTATTTCTACAGTATATTTACATTTGATATTTATTTTTTGTCCTTTTATTAAATATTTATTTTCTCTTCCACTCATATATTAAATGGACATCCACTCCATGAAATTTGGTTTTTAAAATAATTATGTATGGAATTTGAAACTGTTATTTTAATTTAAATTTGGAAGTCGGTACGGATTTATCGTGCTGCCCCACTCAATACTCCAAACAGTTAATGGAAAACAATAGCTGCGTATTTCTCTGCTTTTATTTGTCTAAATCCGGAAATAGATGACAGAAATGAGTTGTGACAAATTTAATAATAGTACCAAGTTTAAAAAATTCATTATAGAGGTAGTTGACTACTTGATTTATTTACCTGGTATTAAAAATGACTTGTGACTTGATAAATACAAAATGCAATGTAGCTTAGAGAGCCCTTCAAATGACAATGGTGACACTAGTTAAGTGAGATTTGACAAATTGGTATTCTTTTCCGTGAAAGAGTGAGATATTCGCAAACTGAGAACTTTCTTATATCAAATTTTTTAATATTCATCAACTCGTGCTGAAGTCATTAGTATCTTGGTGCCTTATAAAATACTTCGTCAATAATGCTTAAATGTGTGATGTAGTTTATTTAATAGGCGAAGGGAGCACGCCGAATTCACATAAACCATTGTTATAAACTTCACTATAGACAAAGCAATAGTGTGAAACATATCTTATTATGCTAGTAACTAAGAAATCTGTCCTAAGTTGCCAACTATCTTTTGAAGAAGAGTACCTATTATGAGAAATTCAGGAGTCGGTAAACACTCTCCTATTTTCATCCTTAAAAGGTATAAGTGTATGCATTTTTAAAAATTGCAACTTTACCGAATACTTAAAAATATTTTGTGCCTACACCAATTATTATTATTAAATTGACGATTTCATGATAGAGGCATTATTTAAATGTTAAACAAGTAAATGATAATAAAAGCCTTTTGCTACAAAGGACTTATATTATTATTTGTTTAATATTATTATTATTATTATTATTATTATTATTATTATTATTATTATTATTATTATTATTATTATTATTATTATTATTATTATTATTATTATTATTATTATTATTATTATTATATATTATTATTATTATTATTATTATTATTATTATTATTATTATTATTATTATTATTATTATTATTATTATTATTATTATTATTATTATTATTATTATTATTATTATTATTATTATTATTATTATTATTATTATTATTATTATTATTATTATAATTATTATTATTATTATTTAAAATTCTTAGAACAAAGACAGCAATTTTCAAAAATGAAAGTCCCTTGCAAAATGAATACACTGTACGACCTTGTGATGCAATACACCGTAAGAGGCAACTATGGTGTTGCTATTCCATTGTGTCAACAAGCTCTTTTTGATATTGAAAAATCCACCGGGAAATATTGCAATGAGTATGCTACAGTACTCCATATAATGGCAAATGTATATAGGTAAGAACTAATTCTAAAATTATTTCAATTCTGAAAATCTGTCTTAAATACTTATTCAATTATTTCATCTGTTTTATGTCAATCCACAGTCAAAATTAAACAGAAATTAAATATTATCTAAAATTTTATAGTCTCATTTGGAAAAATATTTTTCTACGATATTTAGAAAGAAAAATTAAATTCTGACAAATAAAAATCTTCATGTCTTTATTCGGCCTTTTTTCTCAGAGCTGAAAGTCAATGTAGGAAGGTTAGATAAAGAAAACTCGTCAGGAAATCATATTAAGCAGCGAGAGTGTAAGAAATAAAATCGTGTATCATAATTATTCATTTAGATAACAGTATTTCGGTTTTTTAAATTCATTTGCTACATATTTTGCAATTGAAATATTTTCCTATCTTTTAGGAATGGAATTTTAGAAATTAATGAAGAAGTTGATTTTTACTGTCTTTTGTGAACTGTATGAAAATGAAAAAAAGCAAAGATTAATGCATCAAAATTTAATCTTACACTATGATCTAATTTATAACTTTGTATTAGAAACATATAAAATGTAAATTATACTATAGCAAAGCTATGCCAGGAGTAACTTATAATCTTCTCGATTAAATGTTGACTTCAGTGCCACTGGCAGTATGAGAGGTATTCATAAATGTGGTTAATAATTTCCTGGGAAAATACTGGACAAGTAATTATGTCATGATATGATGGAAGTATATAAAAAATTTGGGTGGCGTATATCTCTGAAAATATATTTTCTTCCTTTGCACTTGTCCTTCTTTCCTAACTTAACTTAGGTGCTATAGACGATGAACCCGGGAAAAGTTTCGTCAGGAGGACAGACTTACGACGAAGCGACTTTCACAGAATTTCAACCCCAACATGACGAGGAATAATTGCTGGTTTCTTCAGAGAAACATTTCATTCGGTCACAAGAGTTAAAGCAAAAGTATTAAACATTTTAAAGTTTATCTAAGTGCATTTAATTGAGCAAATTTTTATTTTTTTTTAATTTTAAAGATATAAACATTATAACTGATATTATAACTTTGAAATTTAGAAAATAATTGTAATAACATATCCCATCCAAACATCAGATGAGTATATAAGCATGATAATAAAATGGTTGACTTTTCAAGAAAATTCTAATAAATTAATTTTTTTTCCTAAAACAACAAAGATATTTTATTTACAATATTCAATTTTTGAAATCTTTGTGACCGAAACTTTCTAAAATTTTTAATGATATTTGTTGCACCATTAATTCCTTCAATAATTCACTTGCTAATAGGATACTTGTAAAACATATGCCATCCTACATGTGTTATCAAGTTTGTAGAGGAAAGAAATAATGCAAAGACACACACGTGACTCAGAACCGGAAATGATTATGATGAAGGATTATTGACGAAGATATTATAAACCAGGGCTATTCAATTTGTCTACGAAAGCCTAATAACTGGCCTCTGAACCTATGCCAAATTTAAGGATTTTTTAAATCTATGTTTTTGAATTATAAGAATTATATATATATATATTTCCATTTTTCACATTGATTAAATTCTATAATTTACATTGTAAATTTTTAATTCACTTTTAAAAGCTTCCAAAATGCATCGTTGCACATGTATCATTTTAAAAAAAAATTGTTGAATGTGCTCATTAGCCCACCTCCCCAAACCCATCCTCCGAGCCTCTGACACGTCACCATCTCCAGATTTCTCTCGTTTGGCCCTTGACTAAATCTTATTGAATAGCCCTGTTATAAACTAATATTATTGATGGTACTAATAGCAATAAATCAGTAACATTTTCTATAACCATTAATTTTTAAAACACCTTTTATCAATTGATTAATTTCTCCACAATTCTTTTATTATTATTTGTAACAACTAATAATTATTTAATGAAACTTAAAATTTTCAAATTCATTTAAACAAACCGCTGAATTTTCCATTTTTTCAATTTTTCAATTCAATAAAAGAAGTTAATTAAAATAAAATCCAGAAAACTCTCAAAGCAGTTTAGATTTTATTTGATAATTGAACCAGTTTCCTTGAACTTAGTAACGAAATCTTATGTTGTCAAATGTAATCTTTGAGATGGGCCGACTGACTGACTAATTGAATGAATATTTCAACCAAATAAATTTCTTTTTTGGTCAAATGAAGAGCCAACATTTTTTTAAATCGAAAATTCATATGAACAATTTATTAGACATTTATTATTTATACTTTCTAATTTTATAAATTTAATGTATTAATATTTATTATATTATTCTTAATTATTCGCTAAGATCAAAGGAAATATAAAAATGTACACTAAAAAATCAATTAATCAATTATTGATAATAATTAATTAACAACAACCAATTTATTATGATCAATTAATACGATCAGGGAATTGAAAAAATCCTAGCTGATTTATTGAAAATATTAAATTTTAAAAATTACAATGATAATTAAATTCTTGAATTTATCAGTTTAATTCAAAAATGTCGCATATATTCAAAAATATTTTATATATAATTTTATAATTTATCTTGTATGAAATTATAAAACGCTTTTACAGAATTCTAAAAATTTAATAATAATAATTATAATAATAATAAAATAAACAACAAACTTTGTGATACTCAGTGCAGGTTCTAATATTAGATTAGTTTCGAACTTTTGTCTTACATCAGTACTACGAAGGAGACGGAAAGATTTCTTTTCACGCCGTGTAAATATACAATAGTGTTGAATCAACTTCATTGTATACTTTACCTGCATAATAAATTTGCTTTTTAGCTTGGTCACAGAAAACTTGTAAACTTACAAACATGGCGTATAAAAAATCATATTCACCTTTGCACACTTATAAAATTAGTTGAAACACAGAAATTGTTTGCAAACGCAACCGTTTACCTTTGGTGTTTTTTTATAATAATAATAATAATTTGATTTATCAAATTATTTATTAAATCTTAAATTATATATAATTCGATTTTCATTAAAAATCGCAACAAAGACTTTACTACTTAGCAAAAATAACTCAAGTAGTCTATTTCAGTCAATAATCGACCTGGAATCTCACTAAACCTACAGTCAATTACACCCAACCGCCATGATATATGTTAGGGATATTTAAATAACTAATTTAAATTTTATATAGTAAAAGTATTATAAGTATAAATGCTGGCACGCATAATTATCATTATTATTAAATTAATTAATTCGCCATTTAAATCGGTTGTTCGAATAATACAAATTATTACACAATTAGTTTTTTGAATATATTTTTAAGCAAGTAGACTTACATTATTAACAATATACGTTGATAAAAGTACCTTTGATCGATCACCAATAACTCGTTTTTATGAGACTTTCTTTGATTCAGTGGATTTCATTGAAGGAACCGACTTGAATTTCAAAATCAGCAAAAATACTGCGGTGACACTACTCATATTAATTTCAACACTTCTATTCATGTCAATTGATACTACTAGAAGCTACAAATGCATTACTGTGAATTGAGTTATGACTGCAAACAGGAAGGACACAATTGTTTTATGAGTTTCATCTTTACACAAAATCCAACAATATATTTTTAATAGGGTTGAGTAATAATGCAAATATTCAAGATTATTGAAATAATGAAAACCTGCCATAGGAGTAAAAAGATAATAAAACCGCGTGCTAATTGTTCTCCACATTTGAAATTTTCCGAGAAAAGAGGGAAAAGAACACATCCACCAATGTCAAATACCCCATTGGAGTAGTGTCCTTCAGGTTGGGGAAACCAGTAATTTTTAAATAAGATAAAATTTGCGAAGGAAAGTATAAATTTGGTTGATAAATGATAGAGCAATCAGGAATTTGAACAATATCTCGATAAGTAGACGATAACAGAAAGTTTTTCTAAAATATAAGAGGAATATTACTCAAAACTTTCAAAGGGAATATAAACTTAGCCGAATTCAGAGGCAGAGATGTCAAGTGCTAAGCCAGAAGACTGCTCAAAATTTTGGAAACCATCAAAGATTTTACCAAAAATTTAAGACGTCTAGGAATAAATGATAGAAATGTAAAGAGCAGATCACTGTTCAGATATTCAAACATACAATGATTACCATGTAAAAAAGAACCTTCAAAGAGCATTAGAAATTAAAAGGTTAGTAAAATATACGTTTTTATTAAAATAAAACAATTAAGAAAAATGTCATTTCTTGATATTTCTATTCCCAACAAATTATTTATGATTTTATTTTTATTATAAGAACTTTTCTTCCAATTTCACCACTGATTATTTTCTCCATTGAATTTATTAAAAAGAGAGTTTGAAGACTATAAATCAGTAATTTATCGATGTTTGTTGATACTCACGAATTTTCGACACTGCCTTTTTCAAGTGAATTTTCGTGAGTATCAACAAACATCGATATATTACTGATTTATAGTCTTCAAACTCTCTTTTTAATAAATTTTATTTTTAATTTATATATATTAATTTTAATTTATGATGTATATTTTAACAGCACGAACCGAAATCTGTGAAAACCAAAAACAATAGAAAATATAAGTCTAATAAATGAGAATATTTTTAGCTTTTTGCTAGCTTTTTCTATCTCACTTTTTTCACAAAGAATGGCTAATAAGATACTTTGTAATTAAATGTCGATTTGAAATATTTTTATGTGCTAGCACAATTCACATTTGCAAAATTAAAGGCCCTAGATCCGTTCCATTAACATTGGTTATATTTCAGGGATATTGGAGATTATCAAAAGTCGATTGGTTTGATGTTGGAGGCTTTCAAAATTCGAGAAAAAATCAACGATTTACCGAAGTCGGAAGTTAGAGAATTTGATTTTAAAATTAATTATTTGATTTATGGGATAATTTTGACAATAATGATTCCATCTATCCAAGTTTGATTATCTCTAAAATTGTTCTACATTTTTATTAATTAAAACTTTCCATTTTGGAATAATTAATGAGCACTATCTACGACAATTCAAACATGGTACCAATGTAGCAATGGTATTTCATCATTTTTAATGTAATTTCTAATTAGTAGGGATCAAAGATACAATTTTACTTACCAGCATCACCTAAGAAACCGCATTCTATAGGTGAATCCAACTCATCCATTAGAAAAATTAAAAAAAAATTAAAGATAATAATAATTGAATTATTTAAATTTTATAAAAGATTTTACTCATATTTGTGTATAATTGCAATTATAATTTATTTATAGCAAAGGATATAAATTACGTTACATTTAACCATAAATTAAGGTCTAAAAATCATTATATCGTTTAAAAAGCTTGAATAAAAGATCAAAATATCGATATTTTTGATATTCACGAATTTTCGGCACTGCCTTGTTCAAGTAAAAATCATTAGTTTATATCAGGGGTGGGAAACCTTTTTATTTCCATAGGCCACATTGAAATTTGTCGTATCCAAATGGGGCCGCAGTCAAAAAAAGTATTTTAACATTAATTAATTTCATTTTAAATCTTTTGTTTGTATACAGTTAGTAATTAAAACAATGTTTAAAATCAGTCTCCTGATTTGAATAATGCAGCTGTACGAAATATTCTGGAATATGTTTATTATTTCTGAATCGAAAAATTGATGCAAATAAGTCATCATTTCACAAATGAGTGCCCAATAATCTTATTTATTCGTCTACATACGTTTTGTATTTATGGGTGTGAATGATTGAATTTTATATTTCGTTCTTTGTACTCGGCGGGATGCTTGTACAGCACGATATATACAGTTCAGTAGTTACAAGTATTTTTATTTGTAAATCATCAAAATTCATGGTTTTTATATAAATTAAGATTTATTTCGATAAGGCTGCTGAGGCCACACATGAAGCTCCGGGAGGCCACACATGAAGCTCCGGGAGGCCGCAGGTTCCCCACCCCTGGTTTATATCATATTAATATTTTTTAAAAATTATAGATCAAAACAGTAAGGTAAATGATATTTCAACACAGCCTTTATCAAGTGGTGATCCGTATAATAATTATCTATATCCATATAAAATCAAAATTTAACCCTTAAAAATTACTTAAAATGTTAAAACTTACTTGAAAGCCATTTCTAAAATGGCTAACTAAATTGCACAAAAATAAAATTCATTTTTCTGATACACCAACCGGCAATTGATTATCATCAAATGGCCATTGATTTGCAAATTTAATAATATAAATATTAACTTACCTATAATAAATGTGTGTGTGTGTGTCATAGCCAGATGGGACATTGAATTAGCTAGGTGACATTAAATTGGCTGTTACACTATACACCTAATTCCACATGTTAAAAGTCTCTATAATACATTTTGGTGTGTTCATCAGTCGATGACTCACCATTTATGAGAGTGTTTATTTCATTTTTTCATTTCAATTCAATTTTATTTTATGGTTTTAGAAATAAGTTTTTTAAATTTAAGTATATTTTAAGACTTGAATTTTGATTTTATATAATTATGAGATCATTATTCAAGCTCTTAAATATTACTTGTAATCAGCATTTATAATATAAAATATTGATAATTAAATTTCAGGTGTTTTCTTAGGTATTTTATGACATGTTATGAATTTGGAATTATTTCAATAAAATGTAAGTTAGATATATTTTTAACTAAAAAGAAATAAAATAATCACCAAACACATTTATTTTTTTAAGACATTTAGGCGTATATGGATAAAATTGTTTTTCTAAGTTTTTGTAATCCTCTTTCTCCAGCTCATTTTCAATATCCTCTTTGACGATATAGACGGATTTTGTCATTTTCTGAAATTCTATGAAAATATTATTTTTTTAAAATAAGTTATTAAAATTTACGATTTTCGAATTTTTTTCTTCAATTCCAAAGATGTCGATGGAACTTGTTGAATATCTTCACACAAAGGCGTTTGACTAGAAATATCTGATATGCTGTAAAATATTTTAATTATTTGTAATCAAATGAAAAAAATTCTTACATTGTCAGATCTTCAACTTCGCAAAATGGAAGTGTTTCCAAAGAAATATCTGAAAATCTAAAGAAATATTAACTTCAAAAATATTTTATAAATAGATCTTACGATGTTTTGTCGTCCTTTTCTCGAAAACTCAAAGTTCAGTTGTCCGATTCAAAATCCAAATTTTTTTCAGCCATGAATTTTAATAATTTAAAATTAATGATATGTTAACAGTATGTTAATTACTTTCTACTTTCGGAATAAAATAAGCTATATTAAATTTGCGTGTATTTTATATTATGTGTGTTGTGTTTGTACACCAAACACCACTGAGATGCATTTCCTATAATATGACAAAAAAATCAATAATCTTACATTATAGAAACATACATACTTACTTTGATTTCACGTTGATGTTCTCATTTATAGCTCAATGAGATACATCTTATATTATAGAAATCTGAAAAGTGGAAGGAAAATTAAAAAATGCACACAAGCACAACACATAATAAAAAACACATACAAACTTTTGATTCGTAAAATTGTAACGATGAGATACGTTTCTATAATAATTCTATTTTAGACAATTTTTAGAAAAAAAAGATCGTTGAAAATTTTTTAAATTATATTTTTAATGAAAATATCAAGAGCAGATGAATTTGGTTCAAAATCTTTTTACTCCAAATTTGATTTCCCTCATATTGAGCTCAGAAAAAAAATTACAAAAATTAAAAAAATTATTCTAATCAGCGATTTTTCCCGAAATGTTTTAAAAAAATATATTGATTGATTTATTTATTTAATTAATTATAATTAAAAATATATCGGACTCACATTTTTCGAAATAATTCCAAAATACTTTAATAAAAGACATAAAATTCCTAAAAAAAGCCTGAAAATTAATTAAAAATAATTTATAATTATATTGTTGATTAGAAGTAATATTTAAGAACTTGAATAATGATCTCATATCTCATATGGATCAAAATTCAAGTCTTAAAATTTACTTTAAATTTAATATCTTACCTGAAAACCATTTCTAAAATGGCTAAAATAAATTTCATTATGTAAAACATACGTAAAACAAATTACTGACAACTTTGATCAACAAAAATTTATCATCAACATCAGTATAAAATTGGTGAGTGAGCAATCACTCTACACGCAAACCACCACTATAGAAAACGTATCTCAGTGGTGTTTGGTGTATGTAAAATTATTTTTTTGTCACTTTCTCAATTCCTATAATAAAACTTTTAATATTCGGAACATTAAATTTTTGCACACAGGTAAGTTTGTGTGTTCCTATAATATAATTTTATCGATTTTTTTAGATTATACACCAAAGCGCATTTGATTATCATAAATGAGACATTCATTTAGCTATGCCAAATAAGCTTTGTTTTGGATTTTAGTTAATTTTAAGATTTTTTATTAAAATAATGAATAAAGAAGTAAGATATTTATTTATTTATTTAAATATACATTACATTTTTCAGAATTCACCTAAAATATCCTGTTTCTTCAAGCATTTAGGGTAAGAACCTTTTAATATGATTATAGTAATTTTTCAAATTACTATAATCTGGTTTGCTAAGTTCCTCGATAACTGCTTGGGATATTGCGGTAAATCTGTCATTGAAAGTCATCCTGGAAAATCCATTAGCCGAGGAAACTTTAGTCCTTACCCCATTTTTAATATTGCTGAACACACTTTCGATGGGGTTCAAAAATGGACTATATGGAAGCAACTTTTCAATGTGATTGTTCAAAGATAATACATTATTGTGGATGGATACATTATCGTGTATCAAAATGAATCCAGAGCCATTCAGTTTCTCAGTCAATTCTGTTATAAATGACTGGTATGATTCCTTTCTAAAAGAGCCAATGATGATTTGTGAATGGATTGGCCAATCTTTGGATATTGCCAAAACTAGTGAAATATTGGGACCTCGATTTGTTGGCACATTGCTGTAAATTCGAGTGCCTACTCGAGATCTTTCGAATCTCTTGTTTGTCCATGTATTGAAAGAGCATTCATCTATATACATAGATTTACTGCTCCTCCAACCTTCTTCAAGCAAACGTGTAACATATGTCTGCCGAATATCCAATATTCTATCTGAATTTCTTTCTTCCACACAAGGTCTGATCCTTTTGAAGGTTAATAATTGATTTTTCAGGTACCTGAATATTGATTTTGTTGAAATTTCTACATTGTAATTTGTAGATAAAAATAATCTCATTTGATTTAATGTCGAATAATAATTTCTTTCGACATAGTTCAATAATTCCTGACCAATAATTGTTGTGATAATTGTTGGTCGATTGCCTCCTCTTGTTTCTGCGGATAAAATTCCAGTCTTCCTATATTTCACAATAATGCTGGTTATTGTATTCCGCTTAATTCCAAGAATACGGCCTAATTCATAATAATCATGGCCATCTTCCATGGATCTAATGATTCTTTCTTTATCAGCAATGGTTATTCTATATAAATTTTATAAAATAACTAAAGTTTAATGAAAAACTTACACATTTCTATGAATTTCTTGAAATGAAATAGTCGATTCTGAAGAAGCTTCTGAAATATCTTCGAACATTTTGATAATTATTTGTTTTAAAAATGAAAATTTTTAGCTAATTGAATGTCCGCATGATAAATCAATGTCCTATAGTGTGTATTTTTTTATTATAGAAATTTTGTGAACCTTGTTTGTATGTATTTATTTATTTTCCTTCCAACAGCGATTTTTTCTATCTTTCTATAGTGTAATAGCCAATTTAATGTCACCTAGCTAATTCAATGTCCCATCTGGCTATGACACACACACACACATTTATTATAGGTAAGTTAATATTTATATTATTAAATTTGCAAATCAATGGCCATTTGATGATTATCAATTGCCGGTTGGTGTATAAACTTTTATATTTTAGATTTAGGTGTATTAATCATCTTCATCAATTTACATTTATCATTTACTGAATTGCTTACAATAATGAATGTTTTTGGAAATTTATTTTAGCCATTTTAAAAATGGCTTTCAGGTAAGATATTTAATTTTAAGTAAATTTTAATTCTTGAATTTTGATCCATATAGATATGAGATCATTATTCAAGTTCTTAAATTTTACTTTTAGTCAATATTATAATTATAAATTATTTTTAATTAATTTTCAGGGATTTTTGATATTTTATGACATTTATTTTTATGACAAGTATTTTGGAATATTTTCGAAAAAATGTGACTCAGATATATTTTTAACTATAATTAAATAAATGAATTACCAAAAATATTTATTTTTCTAAAACATTTTGGGAAAAATCCCCGAATGATAAAAATAAAAAATAATTTTTGTAATTTTTTTTTTCTGAGCTCAATATGAGGAGCTTCTTTCAGGAAAGCAAATCTGGATTGAAAAGACATTGAACCAAATTCATCTGCTCTTGAAAATTTCATTAAAATATATTTTTAAAAATTTTCAGCGATCTTTTTTTATCTAAAAATTGTCTAAATAGAATTATTATAGAAACGTATCTCAGCGGTGCATTTCGATGAATCAAAAGTTTGTATGTGTTTTTTAGTATGTGTTGTGTTTGTGTTTGTGTGCAGTTTTTAATTTTTCTTCCACTTTTCAGATTTCTATAGTATAAGATGTATCTGACTGCACTCTAAATGAAAACATCAACGTGAAATCAAAGTAAGTATGGATGTTTCTATAATGTAAGATTATTGATTTTTTGTTATATTATAGGAAACGGTTCTCAGAGGCGTTTGGTGTAAATTAAACACTTTCCTTGTATTGTGTGCGTCCAATAAGAGAGGTGTTTATTTGTGCATGTGTATGTTTCTTTGTATGTGTGTTTTAATTTTGATTATTGTTGCATTTAAATTGAGTGCTTTTTAGATATGTGTGTATTGGAATGGTTTGTTTGATTTTTTTGATATATATGCGAGCTTTGTGAACTTACAAAATTTGTTTATTTAAAGTGGTATTTTTTAAGAGTCGAATAAATATTTTGGAATGCTCTGATTGTGCTCTTGTGGTTTTTGACAGTTTACCTGAAGCTAGTAATACAGTTGTCAGTGGATATGATTTTAATCTAGGAATTAATTTTGAATCATTATTCAAATCTTATGGTTTTTTGGGAATTCAAGTCACAAGTTTCTGAAAAGTTGTTGGAGTAATTAATAAGATGATGAGTATGAAAAATATTTCTTTATTTGAAGATGAATCTATCTTTAATTCACTTAACAGAACAATATATCTTCGATATACTTCAAATGTAATTTCGTCGAGTTTATTATTCGTAGATTGTTCAGCATAATTTATGTCTTCGGCTAACGGTATTGAAGTATTTTATTAAATGCATTCAAGCCTATTTTGGTGATTTTCGTCATTTCAATGAAAATGCCTATTGCCAAAAGAGAATTATCTATTTTAGAAATATTGTCGTTCCTAATCCAAATAAAGTGGATTTTGAGAGCTATTTAAGCCCGAATTTACACGTGAAGATTTATTTAAAATTTACCAGCTGTATTTAAATAAAAATTTAATAAATTTTACCATTTTTAAAAAATTACAAATGACCTGAAATTCATAATAAATGCGATAGATGAATTTCATTATTAATATTATTAACATTAAAAATTTAAAAACATTTTAAAAAACCTTAGAAAATGTATTTTTTATTCTTTGCCCATAATATATATCCTTGTCTCCATATTATATTTATTTCTTCAATATATTCAATAATATACATACATAAACATAATATTTTTTATTCTTATTTCGTACAAACTTTTTTTACTCCTTATTCCTCGATAACATCATCAAAATTTATCTGTTTTGTTACCTGCTCTATTGACAACATAGTCCCCCCTCTAACCTATCTTGTTGCATGGCTCATCTTAGATAATTTTTAATTAACTTTAATTTGGAAAAGCTGCGTTGTAATTGGTGTCAAAATATTGCCCTAGCTACTAATAATTGTTAGGAATATGAAAGCGCGGGGCCTCTGGAAAAATTCCCGAAGTTCAGACTTCTTAACCAGCCCTACTTCTCTCATATACCTTATGCGCTTTGGTGTGTTTTGTGTTAATTTTTTATATTTAATTTCCTAGATGAATATTAATTACTGATATTATATATTTACATTTGTTTATTATAGATACTTAAAACACTTAACTACCTATCGGTATTATATGGACTTTTATTTAATTGGAAAGAATCAGCAAAATATTGCAAGGAGTGCATTGAATTAATTAAAAAAGTAATTCTATTTTTATTGAATAATAAAATTTTGAAATATTCTGTTATTTGAAAAAGATGTTCAAACGTTTAAATGGTCTTTTAATTTTACTAATTTTACTAATATAACATTTTTTTATCTATTAGTGTAACCTTGAAATTAAGTTGTGTTTAGTTTACATTTAAAGGGGTTTATTTTAACCATTAATTGCATTGTGTAGCAAATTTGCAACATACCAGAATTTCACGTTTTGATCGCCTAAAATTGAATAAGGACTAACCATTTCATAGTGTTGCTTGTGAGCTACAAAGCTGTTTAACGGATTTAGTTCATAAAGTGACCGCTAGATTAAATTATTTTAATAATGATATATTCAGTCAAAGGAACGTTATTTTATTTTATTCAAAATAAATAAAAAAATCATGCAATTAAGGGTTAATTTGACTATCTTTATTTTATATATAATATATAATTTTGAAACTAATATTGTCTTTCAGTACCAAATTATTAATAACTCAAATATAAAATCGTTTAAGTTTAGGACAATGTGTAAAGAAAATTAAATAAGAAATTACAAAATATGAAAATCAATATTTTTCAGAGGAAAATGTTTAAACAGGTGATAAATGAAAAGATAGGAACAAATAAAAAAATTCAAAATTATGGGGGATTACAAAAACTTATAGTTTCAAAAATACAAACCAATTAATTAATTAAAAAAGTTGTTTATCTCATTAATTATTATCAAGAGCAAGTAACGAAATTTCCAAGTGTAATATCAGTATGTCAAATTTTATTAAGTAACATTTTCCATTAGATAAAAGCAATCATATCTAGTATATTCTAAGATACCCAGCTATGTATTGCAAGATCACCCGGTTAGATCCTAGGTGATCAAAATTATAAATTTCAAAATGAATATTCAAAGTTTTGTTTAAATTAAGTGAATTTCAGAACTTGATATACAAATTTGAAAATTTAGTTTAATTGAAATGATAATATCATATCATCTTTCTAACACTGCGATTCCCAATTCTGTCAAACAAAATAATATCCTTAATGATTTCTGAGCTTTGTATAAGCTAAAAACTTACATAACAATTTAATTTGATAAAATAATTGAAATCACTTTTTCTAAAACAAATTTAAATCTTTACACAATTACATCCATAATTCTAGGCATGGTGCTACTCCTTCATTTAGTCAAATAAATTTCAATAAGTATCTAAAAAAGAACGGAGTTCTGTCAGAAAATTAGTTTTATCATATAATTTCACTGTTCCGGAGAATACACTTTCACCTAATAATGTTGTATTTTCAAACTTTTATTTTCTGCTTAAAGGGAAAAGTTGATGACTCCTTCTTATCCATTCATACTCATTCCTATATTTTTAATTTTAAAGCTATTTAGAATTTGTATTTTTTATAATATTCTATTTTGTGGTATATTTTATTTTTACAAGGTCTATGGAAGCTCAGATATCCGGCTTGTGAAGGAATTGGAGAACATGGCAATTATTTGTAAAAATGACAAACAAATGGAGGAAGCAATCAGCTATTTCAGAGATGCACATAATGTTTGCATTCAAAATTCACAACAGGACGAAGCTATGAGACTAACAAGGCAGATGGTAATGTCTTATTTTTTTAGATTTTATATATACATATTATGCTCATACATAATATAATACACTTATATTATATTCGTATTATTATACACATTTAAATTCAAAATAGAAAGAATGAAAAAATGAATATATAAACAAATATACTTCAATTTAATTTATTGTTATTATATTAAAATTTATTAAATAAAATTAGTATATTAAAATATTTATGAAGATCAACGTACTAATAATAATAATAAAATATTAAAACTTCTAATAATCACTAAATAACAATTAATATTTTAAAACCTGCTAATCATTTTAGATTAAAATGTTTGTGACTCGACAAATAATAAATTATGGGGATCTGTTCATAAGACATTTTCGACCTAAAATGATATAACCCATGTGCTTTTAACCTACGATAATCGAGTCGCATAATATTCAGTATATATAAGCTGCTTTCTTCCAACAATGCTAGATGAAAAAATGGAATTTTTGATTTTACTATTAATGGGATTATGTAAAATTAATTTAGTAGGCACATAATTGTGTACTAAATTACAAAATTTAACACAAAAATTCTTAAATAAAATTGAAATGAAAAATTATATTAAAATTATATAAAATAGAAAAATCGATATTTTCCGGAGAAAAGGAAGCGTATAGGTATCAAATATGAAGATAAATACAAATTCATATATAGTGCGTTTATTCATTACAACGATTCTACATATCGAAATTTTGCATGCATTTTTTATTATGTGTTGAGTTTGTGTGTGTCAGTTTATTTTTTCTACCACTTTCTCAATTTCTATATTAAATGCGTTTACTCATTGAAACGCTAAAAATCAACGCACAAGTAAGTTTGTATGTTTATTTAATATAAGCTAATTGATTTTTCTTTACATTATAGATGCATTTGTTCACTGCAAACGGGTGTATAATAGTTTTAAATCGACATGAGTCAATAGGTAACGTCATTTTAAAAATGATATTTTTATACAATATTTGATTATACTATTAGAATTAAAGTTATTTGGCCCAATCCACCAATCACATTTTCTTACACATTTCCTATACTAGTTAACTCATTGTATTCAGATAATTTTAATCCTTGCCGCCTAATGGCATGTTTTTCAGATATTATATAAAGTTTTCTATCCATAGGCTTTCAATAATGTGCCAACGAGGGTCTGCATCCTAGGCGGCTGTCTAATTGACTTAATGACAGCACCAATCCTGGCTATGGGCAACAATCTCTTAACAATACATAAATTTTTTTTATATAAATTTTTATCAATTTTTACCTTTAGATCAAATATATAGAAAATTAAATTTTAATTTTGGCTTGAATTTTAAATAATTTAAATTTTTTCAATATTATGAAAAAAATTACATTATCTCCTTCTTATTTATCTAACTGTTTACCAAATGAATGGCCTTGAGCATTTTTGTTTTAATATTTTTTTATTCATCCACTCTAAACAACAACAATGTCTTAGTCGATAATAAGATATGAGGAGTAAAGAGAATTGAATCCCCATATTGTATATGATCGGACAGAATAATTAATTTCCTTAAAAAGCCAACCACTTGGTTGCTGAATCCATATTTTAATAGGTCTACGACAACACGATCAATTTCATAGGGGAATATTTCCCAATAAAATATTTCATTTTATCGATTGTAATTTATTGAAATAAATCATCAATGTCACTGAAAAAATGTCACGATGTTATGGAAAATATAAATCGGATTTGATTATATTATTAATTATTACCTTATTATAGGGTCGGTTTTGGGATTTTTGTGTGTTGTGAACAAGACAAAATTTGGCCGCCCCTTCTAAACTAAACTTTTAAAACTCAAACGCAAATAATACATTTCAAGCAATTCCGTCTTTATTTCCTTTCTATCCTTCAGAGGACTTCAAAACATGAAAAATTTTCAATGCAATTCGAGGAGGGTAAAATTTTACAAGTCAAAAATAGGTTTGATATAAATCGGTGCCCTAAAAATGTACTTGTCATGTCTATAAAATCTTTTACAAAAGTAGTAATTACCTTGCAATATCGTCTTCCAATAAAATAAAAATTTGTTGATGAATGTAAGATTAAAATTTTGAATTTTTATCTAATATATAAAGATGAAAGTTTGTTTGTTTGTTACCCATAGAATTCAACACCGTTGGACCTAGGGTGCTGAAAGTTTTCATGTGACCCTCATTTGACTTGGGCAGGTCATAGGCTATGTTTCAACCCCAGGTGATCACCCCTAGGGTACCCTAACCCTACTCAGGGTCACCTTGATTTACTACAGTAGATACCCCAATGAGGTGAAATTGGCAACAATGTTACAAATAAAAGTTGTAGATCATGTTAGGTTTATAAAATAGGATTAGTGTACAACTGCTTCAACTTTTCAAGATTTAAAAGGAAACACAAAACTAATGGGAGGAACAGTTGTGGTATTAGCTGGAGATTTTCGACAAACAAAAAATATAGTCTATTGACAAGCTTTATCATAAGTGATATATAAATTACATATACTTTTTTAATTAAATTTTTATGTATTTTTTAAATTATTTTTTTAAATGAATGAATTGAAATAAATTTCTTTATTTTGAATCTGTTTACTATCTTTTAAATCGTGCAACGCCGGGTACCCCAGCTAGTTGTTAATATTAAGGGAAATTTAATTAAAAATTAATACTAAATTGGGAAAGCGTTGTTGTTTTACTAGAAAGATAATATTTTCGTAAGTTCCACAAATATATTTTGGTTCTTACATATTTGGAACTGATCATCCGGTCATGTCTTTGTTAAATTTTATAAAGTTGAGCCAATGTGTCTTCTGATGACTTTCAGTATCCAAATAGAACATTGTTAATTTTGTAAATCATATTGCAGAAAATTATTTTTAAAATTAACAACATTTGTAAATCGAGTTATAAAGATAATAAGTTTTGTATTT
Source organism: Schmidtea polychroa (assembly GCA_959609185.1). Taxonomy (NCBI): domain Eukaryota; kingdom Metazoa; phylum Platyhelminthes; order Tricladida; family Dugesiidae; genus Schmidtea; species Schmidtea polychroa. Next base: position 103,473 of record CAUHTR010000375.1, on the reverse strand, counting down.
TTCACCATTTTCAAATTGAAACATATTTTGTGGTTAAAAGGAAAATCATTCAAGTACATTTATACTAAAATTATGTGCTTATTTTATTATTTGATGAATATGAATTGAACCGAATGTATTCAAATGTTCCATGGTTCTGACTGAATGTCACTAAAATGTATATGTCATCTGTCCGAAAGTGTACACATTTATTTGCTGATGACAGATTGAATATGGAAATGCTGTAACAATAATATAGTTAGTTGATATAAAATTTTTATATAATTTATTTATAATTCATTAACTTAGTATGGAATTAATTAAGTTACATGTTTATAACTTCATATGACTACTGCATCTCCATCTCTTCTTAAGAAAATGATTGGACTGTTCATTTAAAAAATATAATTCATAATATGTTAAATCTGTATGTTTTTTATTTTATTACCGATTATTTATATTATAAGAACTTATTTTTCCAATTTCACCACTGATTTGTTTCCATTGTATTTATTAAAGAGCTTGAAGACTGAATCGGTAAATATATCGATTTTTTTATATATTTACTTATTTATATGCTTCAAGCTCTTTTTAATCGATTATTTATAGTTCTTAGTATTTCTTTTACTATTCGAATATTAACTGAATATTAGGATATTTAAAACAAAATATGTCGAATAACTGAATGCTCTAGTTGCAATGTTAAAGTCAAATTAGGAAAAATGAATGAAATTGATCCTAAAAATTGACATTATACAACATTCCGACTCTTCAATTCATACATTTTGTAATCATTATTGTTCGTTTTAGTTTTTGCTTATTTGAACGTTATCTTTATCTTTCCGATTTATTTTGTGTTTAAAAATTTGACGAAATACAAATTTTTGATAATAACTCACGTCTATTAATTAACTGAAAGATAAGAAAGCCGACTTTTATTTGGAAACATGTCAAATTAATTCTACTAAAGTTTTCTGACAAATGTATAATAATAATACGAAATTGTACACAGAGAGATTCGGTAAATTTGCTAATTAAAATTATTTAATTTAGAATTTCGTTCAAATGTAAATTACATTTCATATTTCAATGGTTTTATTTGAATAATAAAAACGACCATAAAAGCTGTAAAATACTGAAAATTTATTAATTATACAATAAGTCCTCGACATACGTAATTAGTTCGTTCTGAAGGTTTTCGTGTAAATCGAAAAATTGCGTAAGTCGAAAAAATTTTAAATTATGCACTTTTACTAAATAATGTTTTAGTTTCAAAGGATAGGTGAAAATAAAATGAGCCTTTAAGAAAACATTATTTATTCAAAGACATAAATAATAATTTCTACATTCTAGTCCAATGTTATTTGACTTATAGGTCTTTTTATTTTACTTCATAAATGATGATATATCTTGCAATAGCATTATTCACTGCTTTTGAAACTTATACGACAAATTTATTTTTAATAGAATATTAATAGAAATTAATTACAAAAAATTTTTGATTTCAATTTAAGAGCATAATGATATTTATTGATTAAATTAAATTAAATATAATATTTATGCTTTTCATCTCAAACGGAATTTTCTGAAATTGAATTCATCTTTGTCAATTAGTCAGCTGCTGATCAGTGTAATTAAGCCCCATAACAATGCATATAATTTATCATTTTAGATATTTCCCATTGTAGAACTGCTCTCAAAATTCGTTAAAATATATTTTTCAAATTCAATCACATTTATATTATATTTTAGATTGTTATTATTTTTATTTAGCATTTATTGTACTTTTATTCTGTAATCAATACGTTTTTTGTTCATGCATCATTTATTTGCTTTTATCAATTGAATATTACGTACCTAAAATACTGGTGAAACTATGGTGTTGATAATGATGATGATGATGATGATATTAATAATAATGATAATAATAATAATAATAATAATAATAATAATAATAATAATAATAATAATAATAATAATAATAATAATAATAATAATAATAATAATAATAATAATAATAATAATAATAATAATAATAATAATAATAATAATAATAATAATGATAATAATAATAATAATAATAATAATAATAATAATAATAATAATAATAATAATAATAATAATAATAATAATAATAATAATAATAATAATTAATAATGAAAATTAATAATACAACAAACATTTCGAATTTTTATTTTTTACATACAAAAGCAAATAAAATAAATTTTGAAAAATACAATTCTATTTCTCAATTTATTCTCCTTCGGTGGTTCTTAAATGAAATAGAGTCAAATTGTAACTCTTGATCACAAATGAGGTCATCAAATATGTCGCATCTACGAAATCATTCTCCTTATAGAACTTAAACAATTTTGGCACTTGATTTTTAAAAATTTCAAAGTTATTTTCCTCTGATTGAGCCATATAAATAAATCACTGTTGTATAATCAAATTTTAATTGTATATGACCGAGTTTCTTTTTTTTCAATTCTTAATTCTACTTTTAACACATTTTTTTTTGAAACAAATATATTATTATTATAAGAACTTTTTTCAATTTTCACCACTGATTTCAATTGACATTGTATTTATTAATTAAATTAAATTAAATTAAGATTTATTAATTAAAATATAATCACTTAATTTTTGTAATAATTAAATCTTACAATATTAACCTCGTTACTCTGGAATGACCTGTACTACGACTGCTATTTGCACCAAATGTTGATATGAAAAGACTTGCACACCATGCGATCTTTGCAAAATTGGCAGTTTATCAACAATTTATATATTGTATAACGTCCGATTTACTTATATAAGTTAAAATAACATACCAACTCGTTGGATGGGTTTGCTACGGTCGAAGTTAATTAAAAATATTACAAAGTTGTTCCTTCAAAAAAGGTTTAATTAACTTTGATTTTTTCCATTTGTCATTACACTAAAAACATTGAAAACATGAATATTTAGGATAAGTAAATAGAGAGGCCCCATTTCTTCACTAAACAAAATACTTAATTCCGTTTGAGGAGTATAATAATTTTTTCTAAGATTCGCTCTGAGATCTCCTTTATTACATTTCCGTTACAATTCAATTGATTTAAATAAAATAATTAAAATAATTTACGACGAAAATTAATCCAAAGTACAACTTTCATTCACATGTGTAATATTGGTTGACTAACATAGAAAAAGATTGTCAAAGATTTGGTGTTATCCTTGATAATTTTATACATCTATTGTTTTCAGAAACAACATTTATTTTTGATTGATGGTAAATAAAAAAAAATTTCACCAAAAGTTATATTTATGGAGAAATTCAAACAAATCTGTACTTCAATTTTAATCAACTTTAACCATAACAATTAATAATTTAATTAATATGAATTTTAATTAATCCAGTATTTCTTTAGGCGGACTGTTTTTTATATCTGCATCAATATGAAAAAGCTCTGAAATTGTATAAAAATGTTTATAATGTTCATCATCAATCAAATGTTTCCTGCATTTGGGGAATAAAAAGGCCAATCTGGCAAATTGCTGAAGAACACGAGAACCCAAATATTGAAGAGCCAGATTCAACACAATTTAATTGGAATGCTTGGAGAAATAATGACAAATTGGACGAGTTAGTTCAAATATTGATAAGTTTGTCGAAATAATTTTCGTTGAGTTTAAACTTTAATCTTCCAAACGTTACGGGGACCCCAATTTGTATGTTTCAAAAATATTAAATTCATCAAATTTAATGGAGAATTGCATTCATACCTAACATTAATAAAATTTTAATAATCGCACCTTGATAATTTATGATACTTTTGTTGCTTGTGGTCCTTCATGTACCAGATTTTGGAGTATGTTCCAAGCTTTTCAATGATATCGAAATTTGTGCGCTTCTATGTATAACGGTTCCTCCAAAATGATAATAAAAAAACAATAATTTTTTTATATAGTTTTTATTTTATTTGGTTTTTCATGTTACTTTTCACAGATATATGCGTTTCAACGCTGCACCTTTGCACGCTTGTCACCGTCTTTGTCTGCACTCTACATCATGGTCTGATTATAGTATCTGGCAATCTCGGATCTTTATTAATGTTAACCACTGCTTTCCCATATACTTTCTTTCTTGTTGAATGACTTATGAATGACTTACAAAACCTTTTTTCACAATTTACAGATTCCATGGATAAAATCAAAATTATAATTTTATTCAATAAAATTTATTTTTTACTTATTGCACAAATTATTTATTTCAAAATTCTAGTTCGCAATATGTGACTTGTAAACTGAAATACATGTAGATTCATGTCTTTAAACCATAAAAGTAAATAGATCCAAGATATAGATCCAAGAATCTTATCAAAATAATCTTATAACTTATCAACAAAAAGAATAAATCTTCTTAACCCTATATTGGTCATGGGATAGGAAAAAGTACATAAAACTGTTTTATCTATCAATCAAAACAAAATCTAAAATTTTCAAAAACAGGTTTAAGATTACCTTACAAAAGTCTCTTTCATCAAAAATCATAACAGATCCATCAACATTTAGCTCTCAAAGAAGTGCAACTTCTCTTATTTTTTGTTCCAATAAATTCAGCACTAAGATATATTTAAGTTTCGTAAAATGTTTTGAATAAAGGAAAGATATTGCCGCCAAGATCCTCGGACGAATTGGCACATTAGAATTTGTTTGACGGTTGGGGTTAATAAGACAATTGTATTTTTCGGCGAGATATTGTGTTTTGGACGTAATTTATTTATATTTTTAGGCTTAGAAAAGAAGCATTGATATAATTTCAAAATTTGTTAATTTTATTTTTCAAATTTCACCACTGATTTCTTTTCCATTGACATTGTATTTATTAAAAAACTTGAATATGAATCTGTAAATATATCGATGTTTTTGATATTCTCAAATTTTTGATATTCTCGCATTTTCGGCAATGCCTTTTTAATAAATGTTCTAATAAATGTTTAAAAATATTTTAATGCTATATTAAAACAATGTTTTTTATTCTTATAAATAATTATTATAAATAATGAACATCGTATTTATTAAAAAAGATTGACTGATTTTTCACTGTGATTCATAGTCAAGCTTTTTTAATAAATATAAGGTTATAAATAATCATTATAAATTCACATTTCTCTGTCAGAATGTTGACGTTTCATGTGAAAGGATAGGATATATTGCTATATGTGTTGTTATTATAACTTTTGTTTTAAGTGTACTATTAATTTCTGAGTCATATGTTTTAAATCCATCTTTAAATCCATCTTTAAATTTCGCAGCAAAAATCTTGAAACTAACAATATATATTTAATCAAAGAATTTATAAATAACAAGTTTTAATTAATTCACAAAAACCGCCAATTCCAAATTATTTAAACAAAAAGATATCTAATTACTCTATTGTAATTACTCTGAATCATTCTTTCCTCTTTGTTTTGTAGTACATATATTCACTTATTAATGATCTCTTTAATAAGAAAAGGACTGTAATTATGATCCAATACCAAATCACGAATTTTAATTTTTTTAGATATTCTTTCTTTATTCTAATACGGTTCTTGAGTTTCCTGGTTGTTATTGATGTATTGTTATGGATTTCCTTCATTTCTAACCTCTACTGCTCTAAAAATAAATCATTGCCTCAGTTATCCACACCCAAAAATGTATTAATTCGAAGTTGATGCCTGAAGAAGACCTCTTAAGGTAAGCATCCGTTGTTTACTGATTGTCATTTTAATCATTTGTAATATCTCATCTCTATCAATAGATCACGATTCTTTCTAACCGCTTGAAATCATTCCATTACATTGTATATTAATCAAAGGATTTATTTAACTTCCATGATTATATTGAATACTTCACATATCTTACTCATGAAGTTTGAACCGTTATTCGAGTGAATTTATTTTTGGTCTCTACACACTGTGATCTATTAAATTCATTTTGAAACAGAAGTATTTATAGAGGGATCATATACGAGTGTGTCATTAAGTAATCTACAATACTAATGATATTTCTGTTTCCGTGTGTCGTTATTTAACCTTCCTAAGGCAGGCTCATATTTCTTACACGGAAGACCACTTGGCGTAAATTTGTACCCCAATACTTTTTCACTGTTTTTTCAAGGTTTAAAATAATTTTAACGTATAAAAATAAAATATATTCTATGAAATACAAATATATTACAAAAACAAGTGTTTACAAAATGGGCATTACTTATATTCTTACATATAGCAACACATTACTTATCACAAATTTTACACATTATAATGCTAGTGGAATGTTTTATACACACAAATGCTGAATATTTATTACATATTTTTCGACATTTGCAATCTTGTTTATGAGTACAAAGTGAATATCTACCACTTGTACTAGCCGCTGGAGTAAATTTGTACCCCAATCAGATTATTTACAATAAATGCGAACAGGATTCTCTTTTTTGTGAAGAAATTGATACAAAGTGATATTAAATCATCACATTTGGAATAAGTAAAGTGCGAATGCGGTAGGTTTTAGATTTAACAGAAATTTTCAAAATAATATGATGCTGGTCATAGGAAGATTAAAGGATCAAATTCTATTTGAAATGACTGAGATATTGTAAAACTTTGAAGTGCGTTCTAGTCTCTTCATTTTTATCTTTTCATTCTTGGGAAAATGTACATACATACATTATTTGCAGCAAAAGGCTTAAATTATCATTTTATTGTTTTAGTATAAAAATAGTGTTTAAAAACAAGTGAATTGTATAAAAATTGTAAGTATATATATATATATATATATATATATATATATATATATATATATATATATATATATATATATATATATATATATATATATATATATATATATATATATATATATATATATTAATAATTTGTTAAATAAAATTTATTATTTAATAAAATAATCAACGTTAAAAAGAAACCGTTTAGTTGTTCAAAATGTTGCCAATCTTATGGTAATAAATTTCATTGATCTTCCTTTGGATATATGGAACGCTGAACCATTTGTTGAAACGTGGTTGAGAAAGAATCACTCTGCAGATGACAGCAGAGTAAAAACCAACACCCAAAAACTATAATTAAAATCAAATTTCAATTTGGAAATATTTACAATAGTTTTAAACACATTAAAATATATATGTTACAGTGAATTTGTATTACCAGTGAGAATATATTTTTACTAAGGTTTCAGTGAATTCATATCCGAATACGTTTTCACCAGTGGGAATATATTTCTACTGGTGAAAATATAACTTCACTAGCAAGTTTTAGTGAATGTGTATTCTACCCTAACCTATAATTGAATGTCAGTTTTACAGTTGCGTGATTTTTTGTTTTCATTTAAAATACGCATCTAAGTAGATTAAGATATGGAAATGGATTCAATTCGAGTTATTTTACAGTCTAGTTATCAAAATAATTCTTATATTCGATGGAAATGCTTTTTCTGTGTTCTCAAAATTAGGACCTATCGGTCAACCGCGACGAGCGAATAAAATTGACAGTTGGTAGGGCGACACATCGACACTTAGGGCCAAATATTTCCACCCGGCGAATTCTCGCTTGTCAATGAATACAAACTCACTAAATTTAACCAGTGAATTTGTATCTTCATTGTTAGATATACATTCACTGACCGGCTTAGCGAAAATATATTCTCACTGGTAATACAAATTCACTGTAACATATATAAATAATAAGTAATATAGCTATATCCTGTTTCTATTATCTTTATTGAATTCTTTTAAGTTAAAATAATTTATGATATTAAAGAATAAATTGAAGTTTAATTTTTTTGGGTGAGTGCGATCAGGTTCTCAAATTTTTTGAGGGTACGAACCGGTTATTAAATATTTTGAATCATACCACTGGTTTTAAGCCATAGGAAATTTGTTTCTAATCCATTTTGAATTTGAGAAAGTTTTGTATTGATATTGCCATGTGAAGCATTTATATACAAAATAAAATCACCACTATTTTAAAGACTATTTTTTAACAAATGAAACGCCACTTCGCCTTGTATTTTGTGGAAATTTTGATCAGATTTGATAAAAATTGGAAGAATTGCATTTATTAAAAGGAGAACTTGAAGACTATAAATTAGTAATATATCGATTTTTTCACTTGAAAAAAGCTGTGCCAAAAATTTGTGATTATCAAAAAAAAAAAATTGTGATTTTGTGATTACTGATAGTCTTGTGATAGTCTTCAAGCTCTCTTTTTAATAAATTCAATGGAAAAAATAGTCAGTGGTGAAATTGGAAAAAAAGTTCTTATAATGGAAGAATTGCATTTAAGTTCTTAGACTTTTATAAAATATTTCGAACTGTTTCATAAATTTTCTATAGTTTTTTCGAGAAACAAATTGTGTCTTTAAGTGTAAGGTACTATGAAAATATAGTTTATTACTAGATTTCTTTGCAGAATCTCTCAATACTAAGCCATTGTATTTTTTGTTTTCTTAAGTTTATTTACTTTATTAGATGAGTATTCCGAGTTAAGTTTATTACAGCAAATAAATTAAATAAATTATGAAATACTCGAGGACCATGAGGCCCCTTACTAATATTACAACCAAAGGTGTTCTAATTTAATTTATAAATTATATAAAATAAAAATTAATGTTTTCTTTTGAATTTAGACACGATCTCAGAGATATTTTAACCAAAATGTCTCGTATTTACAGACAGTTGAACATGAATAAAGCTAGCAAATTTCTCAAGGAATGGCCGAAATTTAATATTTTAGTATGAAATTTTCAATTGAATTTTTATTTAAAATTTTTTAAAAAATTAATTATTACCAACATTTATGATTTTTATGTTTCTTGAAATTATTCGCGCAAATTCCACCTAGCAAAAACAAACCAATTTCAGGAAAATATATTAAAAAATATTTTTATAGTCCTTTCTTCTTAATCGTTTGTTTGAACCAGGGCTGTCAATATTTGGTCTATTCGCAATATTATATTTACAATTCAGATATTTATTTCCTTTCAAAATTTAAAAATGTATTCTTTAACTTTTTTTATTTTAATTCTAATTTTAACTTTACATAGTTCGGTAAAAATTTTATTATCTCGATAATTTAAATTCTGTTCATTGTTTAACTGAGCTAAGAAATTCTTATTACCTTGCTTAGAATCTTAAATTATAATATATTTAATAAAGATCATATCAAAGATCATATCATAGGCTCGCAAAACAATCCCGCGTAATACAACTGGGATTGCCAACTCCCAGCGAACAGTATAACGTTTAAGAAATAATATAACAGGTGTTTTTCACTTTTATGGTTTACATATGTTAGTGATTTTAACTATATGATGACTAATACCATAAAGATCTAAACAAAATAATTATTTTTACATATTACATTTTACATTTTTTACATTTTAAAAGTGAAAAATCCTGACAGTGGCAGACTAATAACGTGGGTAAGAAGAAAAACATAAAATCGCTCGCCACAAACAAACAACTTAAACTTCCAGTGACTGTGAGCAAAAATAAATTGACTATCATTATTTTAGAGAAATCAAATAAAATATAAAACTTCTAAAACTGCATTTTTTTCTTGAAAAATTGTAAAATATTGTAAAAACGGAAAGACTTAACCGGGAGACGGGAGACGGGAGACAAAAACCGATTCCGGGAGACTCCCGGCAAAAACGGGAAAGTGGGCAAGCCTAAATACAACCCAGACATTGCCGCGCGAATAAAAATTATAAAATTGAATAAAATGAAAGAAAATGTTTTTTTAAATTCTATTTATTTTGTTTTGTGGACTATTAATAGTAATATAGTAATATAATAATGTAATATATAACTTAAACACGGCTTAAGTCAGTTAACTATTAATTTTAATTAACAAAACTATGCTAAATTTAATAAAATAATATATATTTTAATAATAAGTAATATTTATTTTAGTCAAGAAAGAAATTAAATCACAGATGGAGAAAAATCATATTTTTCATGTTTTTTGTTTTATTCATTTTAAAATTATAATACTAATAAATAAATATACTTTTTACTTACTCTGCCGGGTTCCCAAATGCAACTTTTCGTCCTGTAATTTATTTAAGTATAATTTTAAAGTGATTTAGTCGTTTATGTCATTCACATCGAGCAAAAGTCTAAGTTCAACATAATTTTTAATTTTGAAACCATAGATAATACTAAAACCTTTTGCATCATCTGTCATGCTGAAGTTGTCAACAAAATGAAAGACGTGTTCAATGATTTCATTTTGTTGAATTATGTTAGCACATTGAGCACATTTGACATATCTCAGGTTTAGTTGCTGTTCTATTCCTGCTAGGGAATCTGATTTTGTCTGGCATCCGATGAAAGAACAGTTAAATGTTAATTCATTGTTAATATGAATTTGGAAGTGATCATTTTCTATTCTCAATATTTGGGTAGGTCCTCCTCCAATCAATGTTTCTGGTTGACTAGAGTTGAATTCGTTGAGTGTTGTTTCTTCTTGAAGTTGTTTGATATTTTTAGATGTTGATTTCTTCTCTTTGTTGATAGAGATAATTTCTTCAGTTGGTTTTTCATCATTTAACTTTTTTACTTGATTTTCTTCGGGTTCATTTGTAGAGTTCATTTTCCTTCCAGCTACTAAATGGACTTATAATCCAAGACGTTATTTCCAAACTTTCCAAATTTGTATAACGGATTTTGACATCTTCTTTTAATTATTTTAAGTGATATGTGTAGAATTGAATGTAATAAACACTAATCTTATCTTTTTAACAACAGCAAATTGCGTCAAATTTTCATTTCAATTTAAGATGGAAATAAATACCAAAAAATTATTGCCACATACATTGGAGAGACTTCCCGTCATCTCTGTATTCGATCTCGAGAACATTATAGACAAAATGCATTGATCAACATTAGTGGGCACTATAAAGACTGTAAGAGAAAAACTAAGTATGTCTGATTTTAAAATTTTATTAAAAAATTTCAATAATTATTAGGAACGTAATTTTGTAAAGCGTTATTGATAAAGTCATTGAACGTAAATTAACGTTTTATAAATTGTTGTTGTTAAACTAAATAATTATTAAATTATTAAATTGGATAATTTTAAATAATAATAATAATAAATGATAATAATAAATTTCAATATTTTCACATTTCTTTTTTTTAATTGCTACAATTTAAAAATGATTTATTATTTTAAATTATAATTTTCATAATTTTTAAAGAATAAAATATTTTTATTAAAAATATCATATAATTAATATAATTAATAAATTTGTTCAAAAATCTATAATTTCTATAATTATTCTCTTCTACTTGACGATGACAGGAAAACTGTCGAAATATATCGTAAAACGAATGTTTGAGTAGTGATTTCTTATAATTAAATTGTTGCCATATATGTTTAACTAATTATTATTATTATTATTATTATTATTATTATTATTATTATTATTATTATTATTATTATTATTATTATTATTATTATTATTATTATTATTATTATTATTATTATTATTATTATCATCATTATTATTATCATCATCATTATTATTATCATCATCATTATTATTATCATTATTATTATTATTATTATTATTATTATTATTATTATTATTATTATTATTATTATTATTATTATTATTATTAGTATTATCATCATCACCATCATTCTACATTGGTTTGAATTCAAAGCACAAAGAACACTTTTATTTATAAAAAGGCAACACCTCTAGCATTTGTACTACATTATATTCCCTGAAATTCCTAACATTCATTCCCAATAAATAAATACTTGTTTTCTCAATATTAATTTATCCAAGAAAAATTAGTTGTATAATACTTTTAGAAGTTTTCAATTGTCTAAATTAAATATTTAATGAAAACTACTTCAATCAATTAAATTTATTATCCAAACCTACATAAAAATCAATGAGTTCAAACACAAATTAAATATATTTACATAATTCAGATATTCTCAACGCATTGTATCAAAAATGTAACTTTCTAAACTGATTTTTACCAATATTTCTGACATTTTTCTGGTTTTATTTATCGGCTTGCGCTTTATTGAAATGTTTAATTATTTTAATAATAAAATTTATTATTATTATTATTATTATTATTATTATTATTATTATTATTATTATTATTATTATTATTATTATTATTATTATTATTAGTATTAGTATAAAGTTATGATTTCTTCGTAGCAATATTAATTAAATGTTAAACAATTAAATGATGATTTAAGCATTTGCTGCGAATTATATATTTTCAAAGAATTTTCAACTGGAATTTAGTTGCTTCTATTTTCAAATGCTTTTTGATTTTTTCTTTTATTTCTTTTTTCTTACTTCTCATTGCTTTATTTTATTTCTCGTTTTTAATGATATTTACTTTCTGTAAGTATGGAAGTCCTGATCTTTGTCGCATAAATATTTCTGTATGAGCTGGTATTTTGTAGAACCCGTATGTTGGAGTATCTACTTCTATTTTAATTTTTAGGTCCAATAGATTGAGGGATCTGTATTCGATATTCAATATTCGATATTCGATTTCAAACTTAATATCTATGTGGCGCACTTACTGTATGAAATATTTGCTCCGCTTCTTTTGTGCTCTTTGGTGTGATAAAGATACCATCTACATATCTTGTGTAGAAACCGATGGATTATTTGGTCCTCAGTGTTTGTCGTTCGATTTTCTCTCGAATTTTTGAAAATTATAATTTTAAATATTGAGATTACTTCGAACACAGAAAAAGAAATATTTTCATCTAAATATTCCATTAATCAGCGACATATTCGACTTCAAGATTATCAAAGAACGTAAACGCATTGGCTTTCAACGCGCTGGCAAACAACACAAAAAAGAAAACAATTGCACAATGGAAAACTGTCAGACACTGAAGAAAATATGCTTTCGAAAGACGTTGTCTGCTGCATTAAGTGCAATCTATGCAAATAAATATACATTGGAAATACGCTCAGGACCTTGCATCAAAGAGTTAAAGAACATCTAGATCCTGGTGGAAAATCCTCGGTATACAGACATTTCCAACAATGTCAACCAACAAAGGAAAGAAAATATATTTTAATTGAAATCTTAGCCAATAGAAACATCCAAAAGAAAAATATTAGATTATTATTATTATTATCAAATTTGCGTGCAGTGTACAACTAAAGTCTTTGTTTCGTTGACCGTGGGTGGCATTTTCTTTGCTAACATTGCATCCATTATGCATTGTAAACACAGTTTAAGGATGTGGACCCTTACTATGTTATGGACACATCTTAGAACATCGAGGGTATCACCATCATACTCACCTGTCAAATACCTTTCGAATGATGCCTATATTATATAGTTTTCAAATTGTGAAGGTTTTTGACCCTTTGGAGGTTAAGAATGCGCCTTAAACCTTCGAGGGTATGACCACTGGATAGTGCTTATCAAGACCTTTCAAATGATACCCATAAAGGTTGACCTCATTTGGTCCTTTAAAATTTTGAATTTAAAATGAGTCACCCTCGATTTGGCATATGGATTCATGTGATAAGTCATCGATGACATCATTTATTGAGTCATGTCCTTTGTTATGAGCCATCGATGAGTCATATATCTTTGTTTAACGATGACTCATGGATAACACTTCTACCTACTCATTCTCATCATAAACTGTCGGCCAACAATCAGAACTAAAGAAGAGATCAATGAAATCATCAGTTTGATTAGTCGTTATTGACCTTGAGATTGAGCATATTTTTTTTAAAAATAATAAAATTTTAAGGAAATAAACATTTAGAGATCAATAGAAATAAAAATCAAAATATAAACATTTTTAAAAAATTTTTAAATTGTGTATGTAAATAGTTTTTGGAAACTTTATTTTTATAAATATTTTATGATATTATTTATTAAAAGAAGTTTATAGAAGCTTTGAAAACTTAAAATTTTTTTATTGTTTTGTTTTAAATTTTAGAAGATTGTTAATTTTTTTTATCTAATTTTTTAATATAATTATGTGATTTACCAGGAAATATTTATTCGTTTATTTAGTAAAATATCAATTGATAAAACGAATTAATATCAAAAAATAAAATTAAAGAATTTTACCTTTCAATGCCTTTTTAAACTCTCTATATTAACTTTTTATGTATGTTTGAATATTTGAATTTTTGTATAAGCCACGTAAATCTAGCGACTTCTCGTGATCGATTCGAGCAGAAATCTGGCAGATAGATTCGTTGTCGAGAACAATTCTTTCTTTCAAAATTTCAGATAGATCGAAGGGACTATAATTAACCTTATTGAAAATTTTCAATTTTATTAATATTTTCAAAATATTAATAAAATATTCCTTTCAAAGTAATTTCTTGACTAGGTGATTTTGGGTAATATTAACTATTTCATAGCATTGAGCACGCATATTGAAATTTTTATTTTGAGAGAATGTAAAAGAGTGAGATATAGAGTTTTAAAAACTATGTTTTTACCGTTAGATTTTATTCAATTAAAAATAAGTAGACTAATACGTGGAAAATTTCACAAAAGTTATAATTTAGAAGATTTCATCAAAGACTAATAGAGATATTTTAATATAACCAAAACATCTACCAAAATGCAATTAATTTTAATGACTACGATTTTGAACAGATTGTTAATGAAATAATATGAAGCTGCCGAAAAAAAAGCGATTGAAGAGGAAAAATGATGCTGCATTTTGGAAGAAATCTGCCCCAAGTATTTCAATCATGCCCATGGATTCCCCCACATAAGGAATTCGCACTTGAGGTTTTAAATAAATGCAAGGAATGTTTCTAGTGTTGTTATAAAATTGTCCTCTCATATTTTTCATTTAAATATTTAATTGTATTTAAATATTGTATTATTTTTTCCCATATCCTCAGCTCTATTTGCTACAATTTGCAAGAAAATTAAAAAATGTGTTTCGAAACTTTACATTTTCCACATCGAACTATAAAGTGAGTTTGTCGGTATATGATACGTTGACAGTGATAATTTGTCTCATTAATTTCCCTAAATATCTATGCTCTTATTTTATCGGCAAATAATATTAGTATTTCTTCGATGATGATTTTCGATAAATATGAAGTTGCTCGTTTCAGTGATTTCCAAAATTTTCAATTTGTATCATCAAAAAGGGTATTAAATTCAGTAACTGATTCCACTGCCATAAAAATTTTAAATATGATAGTTCATTCTCATTGGTTCTAAATATAATATATACTTTCGTTTATTTTTTTTATTTATTAAAAATTTTAAAAATTTTATTGAAAATTAAAATTAAAAATAAAATAAAATAAATACCATTTAAAATTTCAAAATGACACAAACTAAAAATTTCTAATTTTTTTTATAAAGCTTCTATAATTAGCTTCTAGAAGCCTAGTAAAATATTTTAAAATATTTTAAAGTAAAGCCTCCAATAACTACTTATATACGCTATTTAAATATTTCAATAAATGTGTCAATTTTGATTTTTAAATCCTATCTTTTGAAAGTATATTTCCTAAAATTTTTTATATTATTTTAATTATTACTTTTTAATTTATTATATTTTTTTAAATTTCTTTATATATTGTCAGTTATTCTAAAGGTCAATGACAACAGATGAAATTGATGATTTCATTGATTTTTTCTTTAGTGTTGATCTTTGGCTATCTGTTTATGATGAGAATTTCTTCTTTGATTCTGACATTTTTTTTTTGGATGTTTCCATTAGCTATGATTTCGATTGAAATATTTTTTCTTTCCTCTGTTGGCTGACACTGCCGGAGATGTCTGCTCAACAAGGATGTTCCACCAGGATCTATGTGTTCTTTAACTCTTTGGTGCAAGGTCCTGAGTGTACTTCCAATGTAGATTTCATTGCATACATTGCACGTGATGCAATAGACGATGTTTTTTCTAAAGCACATATCTTTCGGTGTCTTGCAGTTTTTTATTGTGCAATTGTTTTCTCTATTTATGTGTCCTGCTAGAGCCCTTCTCAGTGTCCAAGATTTATGTGCTATATTAATTGGAAGGCCGGTACGTTTAAGTTCTTTCACGATCTTGAAGTCGAGTATGTCACTGATGAATGGGATATTCAGATAGAAATATTTCTGATTCTTTTGTGTTAATTCCTTAGATCTTTTTTGGGGTAGAATTCATTCTTTCAATGTCCTCACCTTGGTATCCATTTCTATGTAGGATTTTATTGAAATTTGATTGTTCTTTAAAGTTTTCGTTTTTTCCCTGTATTGATTGGCTATTCTTCGTTTCTCGTTTCTTATAACATATACTTTCTGTAAGTATGGAAGCGCTGATCTTTGGTGCATAAATATTTCTTTGTGAGCTGGTTTTTTGTAGAACCCGTATGTTGGAGTATTTCCTTCTATTTTTAATTCTCAAATCAAATAAATTGAGGGATCCATCTTCTTCCGGATATTCGATTTCGAACTTAATATCTCGGTGAGCTGCATTGAATGTATGAAATATTTCCTCCGCTTCTTTTTTGCTTTTGGTCGTGATGGAGATATCATCTACATATCTTGCATAGAAACCGATGGGTTGTATGGTCCTCAGTGTCTGTCGTTCGAGGTTATTATTATTATTATTATTATTATTATTATTATTAATTTTATTATTAATTACATAAATATATATATATATATATATATAAGTCATCGTGTCAGTTACATATAAAATGATTGACGTTTATTCGAAGGTTAATGTGTAATTCTGACAAATTCATCGCTATTGGTAAATTATGAAAGGGGTCAGTGTTTTGTTCTGTATAAATTTTGTTCATATTAAATGTTTTGGAATCAAGAAATAAATATATTGTTTCTGCAGTTTTTCATTTTCATATCTACTCCTTTTTTACCTCCTTTCAGTCAAACCAACCTAAATTATAGCAAAGCTTGTAAAACAAATAAAAGATTAATTCTAATCAAAAATTAACATCATTAAAACTTAATTTAAAATTTAATTTTGTATACAATGCTTACATTTTAATGTTTCGTTTATATTTTATCATTTAATTATAAATTTAAAATTAATTTTGAATATGTGAGAAAGTATTTTTGATGAAATATTTTGCGAACAAATAATATATTAAGTGTTTAGGTTTCCCTATAAACATGTGTCCATTTTCTCTAGGAATAATTTTTGATGAAAAGAAATATTATAATTGACGTTTGATAAGATTAATTAAATTACTATTTTTAAAATTGTAATAATTATTTAATTTTCCAAAATTTGGAATTAATCGATCATTATTTTATGATTACTTGAAAATATTATTTTCTCATTATTATATATTAAACGTCAAAATAATTCAATATGCAATCAAAGTACAATTTTAGAAAGGTCTTATTAAAATATTCTATCATATCCAATGAAGTTATTCTATGAAATAGCGAAATGTACTGATTTACCAATCAAAAACCTTCGCCCAAGATTTACCGAAATTAATTATTCATTAACTCTAGCAATTATTAATCGTAATAAAAATAATTTTAATTGATTGAATTAGGAATTTTGCAATTATAAAATAATTTAATCGAATTTTCAATGGTGAAAATCGATTCCACAGAATATTTTTCGAAAATTCCATTAATAAATTTTTATCAATACCGAAAAAAAATATATGTTATGAAATCGGAGAATAATAAAATATTCGGCTTTGAAATGCTTCTTATATCTTGTTCACATTTAACTAATTGTTTGCTTTCAAAATTTATTTTCCATTTTGATCAAATTCTTTTGAAATACGATGCCAATAGTATGAAGAATTTTTTTCCCTTTTTTCCCATATCGACAAATCACATGAAATATCTCTGTTGATTTTGTTAAAAAATTATTTCTCACAAATTTCTGTAATTAATTTCTATAATTGACTGATTTTTTTTAATCAAAATGCAGAATAGAATAAATTTTCTTTCATTTTGTTTTTAGAATTTTCATGATTTTTGTTTTTTTTTAAAATAAATTCCAAAAAATTTTATTAAAAAAATATATAGATTTCTGAATGGTTTCTCTTTTACTTTTTAATAACAAAATGTTGTCAGTGTTGTTGAAGCACTTCAATATTTAAACTGCACTTTTAACTTTAAAATTTAGCTTTAATTATTCTGTATTTGCAATTCAGTGCACACATTATTCTTTCTTCATTACCTTTATTCTGTTAATATTTTTAAACTAAATTAAACTGCAATATACTCATTTTATGATCACCTTCGATCTATTTTCATGTTTTGATGATATTTGATTTATTTTCATAAAATAAATAAACTAAAATCTTTATTTAAAATAAAAATGCAATATAATATAATAGTTTTTGATATTGAGGTATATTTTGAGAACTTATGATGACAATGGAGATTTTTTTGATAGGTTCAAAGACTTAATATTAAAATAAAATTAAAAATTTTTGCAAATAATGTTACATTTCATAAAATTTTTTATTTTTTATATGCTAAATAAAATTGTGATTTGTACAACATGTCACAATAAAAAGTCCTAGATGTTTTTTACTAATGTTATTTAGTGAGTCTTGGCTGTTAGCAAATTTATCAAAGTTAATGACAAATAATAACAAAAAATAATATCTATCAGTGAAAAGTAGTAGTTGAAATAATTTATCAGAATTCAAGGTTTTACTTAGATTAATAAAAATTAATTAATTAAACTAATTTACTTAAAATAAATATTTTTAATTTATTATAATTTTTATAATACAAAAAGTTAGATCTGGATATTGAATAAATTCATTTTCCGTTATACAACAAAAAAATTTGCGCTATATTATGTTATTTAAAAGAAAAACATTTAATAATTTCCAAAAAATCATTTTTTCGGTATTTTTTTGAAATAGTTTTTGATTTATTTTAATAAATATTTCCTTTATAAATTGAACACAATAAAAAAAGCGAAATCCTTTAATTAGATAAATTTGCTGATATTATTCACAGAAAATACCGAAAGTTAATCGCATTGATATCTTTCGACAATTGTATAATAATCTAATTATTAATTTGATTCATACATTTCCCGGACAACCTAGAATTTCCCTGATCATACCTGTGACAATGATCAAATGTTAGAGAGTTTCTTTCTATAAATGGGAATTGATAAAATTTATTATAACCAAACAAAAGACCGTTTATTATGGAAATTTTTTTTCTGATTCAATCACTGATATAAAATCGCAACAAATTTAACTGGAAAGTTATATGAAATAAATTTTTAGATATTAAATATTTTACATAAATAAAATGTATAATTGAATGCAAAACATAGATCTGTTGGGTTTACTAAATTTTGGTAGGAATAAATTTACAGCATAACTTCACATGTTTTTATATCAAAACAAAAAGACTCAACTACCGTATTAGCCCGAATATAACGCGACCCCGAATTTAGAAAAAAATACTCATAAAAAAATTAAAATTAAGGAAAATTCAATCAGATAAGCATTTGGTTAGGTAATTAAAAGTAATACATAGGTTATATTCATGACATTAAATTTAATTAATTTTAACAAAAATTTAATAAAAATAAAATGTTAAAAATTGTCGTGTTATATTCGGGCTAATATGGTAATCAAGTTTTATTTTCATCAAAAAAATTTTAATTATTCATTTCAACTATTCTTCAATAAGTAATTTCAACAAAATAATACAATTTCATTGAGTAATTCCACGGCAGACCATTTCAAATAATATTATATTTTAACTACAATGATTAACCTATCTACAAAATGATCAGCAGTATCTATTTCTTCATCTGAACTAAATCATTTAACTTTCTATTTTTAACCTTTCAAAAATTGTATTCACTTTTATCTTCAATATCACTAACAAATTTCGTTCAATTTTTTACACTATAAAAGCTACAACATTAATCATTACAATTTGTGACCACATCAATTATTTTCTCAAACTGAATTATTAAAACAATTTTCTATTATATTACTGCTGCTACATGCCTAAGTAACGCCTGTCAAGCTCAGTGATTTTGTTTTCCTGTTGAAATTATTAATCTTGCTAAAAATATTTTAATTAATTAATTAACTTATACTTTTTTAACGGAGATTTAATATTACTACATTCATTTTCAATCTTTTATTCACTATCTGTTCCTAAATTTCTCCCCGAAAAATATTGATTAATTTTTGCACTTAATTTAGCTTCCACAAATTTTGAATTTTACATTTAAATTTTATTTGCACTAATTTATATAAATACTGTATTTATTGAAAATTATACTACTCACTATCGACATACAGTCAATACCAATTATCGCAATAAAACAACTATAATCAAAATATATTTAAAATATTTCACTTTTAAGTCAAAAGTACTTTAAGTTTAATGAACCGTAACATTTTCTTATGATAATTTTGGATTTTTTTATAAGTTTAAGTTTATTGTTGTTTTTTTAAGGCCAAGAATAACTTATGCAAACTCTACAAATCTTCATCTATGGTGCAATTAAATGATGAAACATTAATTCAAGACAAAACCTGTCAGAATGCATTAATGACGGGTTCAAGACATAGGAGATCCAGTGAGGTAAATCATTTTAATTTCCATGATATCTTTGAATTTCATTCCATCTTTCAGAGTGTGAGGAATAATTTTTCCATAAACAATTTGAAACAGTCTAATAGTAAATCAGATGATGACATCATTATTTATGAATCATGGACAAGATATTTTGTTGGGTTAGATTATTTAATATTACATAATATACTTGAACCATGTTTGACTTTTCGAATCCATTTTTCATTTAATATTAATATTTAATTTAATATCTAAATACATAATTCTCTGTGTGTATGTGAATGAGTGATTATGGAATAACGCTTAATTAAAACCACATATTACATATTAAAATTACATATCTATGTATCTATATATCAATAAAATGTGGCTGTTTTTATATTTGGTACAAATTTTTTAATATAGAAATTTGTCTACCGTGTGGATTATGACTTTTGATTTTTATAATTGGATTTTGTTTTAAATAGATATTTAAAATCTACATTTCAATATGTAAACTGAAACTGTTAATTAATTTTTTATTCGAAGTTTGAGGGCTCCGTGAAAAATACCTCATACTTATTGGATCCGGCCCTCTTTGGATGTATTTGTTATTCTTGTAAAATAATTAATTTTGTTTAAAAAACTGGATTTTAAATCAAAAGTTATTAAAACTTTGTATTTATAAAAAAGTTGACTAGGAATCAGTAAATATATCGATGTTTTTTGATATATTTTCTGATTCATTGTTTTCAACTCCAATTGAAAAGAAATCAGAGGTGAAAATCAAAAGTTCTTATAAGCTTTATTGTTTAATTTCAATGGAGAATCACAGTTCAATATTGTTCAAAAAGAAGATGACAATTTAGAAATTATATTGTTTTAATAATTCATTTTGATAAACTGAATATATTTATAATTAATTTAATAAATATGAAATCGGTCAAGAAATTAAACCGGCTTAATATATGGTTGTTAATTGTTCATCTATCAATATTAATAGAAAATAATAATGAAAAATAGTGATTTACAAAATGGCATACTTCAATGGCTTCAAAAGTAATCCACATCATAAACTATGTGTATAATTTAATGGGTGTCGGCGGAAATAAGTAACGAGAATGAAGATCGGACAAGACCAAATTTGTCACTTGATGGAAGCTACTTAATAAGCGTCATTGAAGTTTATTTTAAAACAACTGCGAGAGAAAAAGCGAAGAAACTTGAAGTCTATGTTGGAACGTGTGCAAGTTATTTCAACGGATATGTAGCGTACTGAAGTCGGATAAATGAATTTCCTAATTTTACAAGAAAACACGAAATTTAAAAATTTGAGATTTTATTGCGATATCCTTCAGATACCATAAGCAATAGTAAGGTGCGATAAAATGTAGGTCCTATAAGTTAATCATAAACTACTTATGCGTCCACAGAAAACTTCTAAAACCATATAGAAAGGTGCATTATGTAAATAATAGAGGTGTTTAACTAAAATATTCGGAAATTTGATAAGATAATAAGAGTAGAACCATTCTGTCAATTATAGAAGTCTCAATTAATGATAAGAAAAGAAACATTTCGTTTCATGAGTTTAGAGATAATGTCGTTATGAGGCGACATTGTTTATCTTGGATGATTGTATGTTATTATTCAAATATGTAACAAATATGTATGCGCTAGGTATATAATAATTTAGTAATATATTTTTTCCAATTACATTTTCCCCCCAAAACTGTTTGGCTTTGATTTTACAGACAAACGGTTCTAGAATAGGCAACTGTATGTAGGAGTGTCAAGGGTGAAGGATTGATTATCATCACCGATAATCAGAAAGAGGCTATCATATATACTATATAACCAACTATTGGAATTAATTTGTAATAACAGAGTGAATAAAACTAATTAAAATGAATAAAGAATGAATTTAGATAAAGCTAGTTTTTGTATAAAATACAAAATTCAAAACTGATTTCTTTTTTTTGTTTTTATAGTTTTAAATGAAACGTGTCTAAAAGTAGTTTTAAAACAAGAAGTTTATTTGTATATTTGTATTTAATGAAAATCTAGGCTTTCAATTTGACTAGAAATATTTTGGTTATCTAAGTTTTGTAGTAGGATGACCTTGTCACAAGATTTTTGGAAAATAACTTGACTGACGATAAAAATAAGTAATATTTCAATCTCTATGTTGCCCACTCTATTTGGCAACAAGAGCGCTCTGTATAAAGTTAGATGCCTTCTAGAATTCCCAAGGAGAAAACCAATGTATGAATATTGATAAATATGCTAAATATAGTAACAAATGTTACTAAATTTAGAATGGTTAATGATAATCCATTCTCCTTTATTACTGATTTCGTCGTTATATAACAGGGGTGGCAAAGGCGTCGACCGCGTGACAATTTCTAGTCGCCCGCCTATATAATATCTACATATCTCTGTCATTCCGGGAATCAGCTGCTAAGCGCACGTGCGACAGAGACGACGCGCTACGAAGCCGAAGCTAGCCGATTATCGACGACAGTCTCTTTTTAAAAGCCGACACGCATACTTATCGTCGGGTATAACCATTCCGTGGGCAGTGGTGTAACAAAAGTTGACTTTTAGGTTATAAGAGCTCGACGGCGATCGTAGAGCAGTTTTACAAGTGACACTCCACTATAATTCGCTACATTTGGTTCTACATGCAGTCTCATTACTCATCAGTGGTCTGCTCGCCAGTGTATGGTTCCGTTACGACGTGTTAGTATCGAACCCCACGAAAATTATCAATAGCAATAGTAGGCGTCATTTCATGTAAGATTCAGCTTTACTAAAGCTGCTTTAATTATCATGATATTTTATTGTATTGATTAAAAAATCGATTTATTTTAGTTCCATTATTTGGCTCACAATGACCAATAATCATTCGACCACAAATTCAAAAAAGCCGTAAATATATCATTATAATGATAAATGGGAACAGGAATTTTTTTACGATGAAAAATGATAAATGTATTTGCATTATTTGTCTTTCAATCGTAGCACTTCCTAAAAGGGCCAATGTTGAAAGACATTTTAGAACAGTCTAGAACAGTGCTTCTCAAACTTTCTGATGTGGCGTACCGGCAGATGTTTTTTTTATTCGACAGGGACCGACTAGCTAATCTAGCTATCGCAAGAGGGAAATGGGAAAAAAGCGACGACTAATCATGATGACATGAAGTCTTATTCAATTTAAGATCACTAATCATTGTCATGCAAGTCTTCCCATTGTGCCAGTAATCGGTAGCTTATTTGTGCCATTTAATTAATTGTTTATGACCCAAGAAAATATTAATTGAACATTCGTAATACTATTCATTTATACTGGAAACATATAATGAATTATAAGGACGTTGATATCCTTGGGAACATGACTGTTTCACTTCTTGCTGATGACTTACATTCCATGTTACATCTTGCTGCTCCACACGTGTGGATCAGGTTGTCAGATGTGTGACATAGAGTAAAATATCAGTCAAATCTTTTAATAAAGTGCATACAATAACTGTTTCCAATTAAATTACTACCATGCTGTATTCTTATTAGATAAATAAACAAAAAATATCAGTCACATGACCCACCTGTTTCTCATGGCATGTAATTTTACATTTGTTTATTTTCCTTTGAAAATCTCTTCGCGTACCGGCAGACTATTGCTTGCGTACCGGCACCGGTACGCGTACCACACTTTGAGTAGCACTGGTCTAGAACACATAACAGGATTTCCTTAGGTATGTTGTAAGGAATTTAAATTGATTAAGTTCATTGTAAAAAGCTGCCTCAAACCCAAAAAGACCATCTAATATGTTAATTATGGATATGATTTTAGTATTTCAACAATTGTTGTTGTTATTGTATAAAAGATTAATATTGAAAACTAATGTAAACGTAAAGGGTTTTTAGGATTCTTACAAAATCACAAAATAAATAATATTTTTAATAACCAAACTGTAAATTATGCAGTTACAGATGACGTAGCAATTTGACAGAAAACTTAATTAATTTTTTTCTTTTCATATTGCTAATTTCTTCTAGGCATCAGTGGGTATCGTTGTTGAATATCGTTGCAACGTTTAATTAAAAATATGTCGACATCAAAGAATAAAAATAATGAAATAGATTGTGAAAATATTATTTGTTTGACAGGTTTTTAGGAATCTTTAATGAAACTTTTAAAAGTGTCTCGATCCTCCAATTCGAATATGGTAGAAAACTTAGCAGTAAACATAAATAATTAATTCATTGAAAATATAATAAAATGAATTATTTATTAAGTTTTTTATTTTATTATCTGTTTTCACAAAAATTATTATTTCCGATTTATCTGCATTTTTTCTATCTTTGTTTATATTTTGAAAAATTTAAAGTTTTTATATTTTTACCTCTTATTAGAAAGTCAATGAATAAATATATTAAAAAAATAAAACCTGGTTTAAGTTTATGAGTTTTTGTGAAGTGACTCTTAAAAATCTTTATGAGCTAACAAAATAATTTCTAATTAACTTATTTTAGTTTAATTAAAAAATATGTCGACAAATTTGATTTCAAAATTACTATATGACTTAAAATTAAATTTAAAAAAGTTAAAAAAATTTAAAATAATTTAAATTAAATTTCGAGGAATTTTAAAATTGAAAATTGCAATAAATTTCTATATTGTAACAATAATATTTTCTGTCAAAAAGACTATCGGTTGAATTTGGTTGATAAGTGGTCCAATGGATATGAATGATGGGAACTGATTTTTAATGTATTTTAAATGTAAAACCAAATAACATTCATGTCTGTTATATTAGTATTAGTAACATAAAATGATCTTATAAGCATGTTACATATTAAACTATTTTCACTAAATGTTGGGATCCCTCAACATGATTTATAAGGTTTTTAACCCTTTCTAAGGTGGTGGCAATATACTGTACACCATTTTAAACTAATAAAAATATCTAAGTGTAACGCTGTCGGTAATCATTTTTACTTCTCCCTTCGCCCCTACTCCCTAAAAGCCTCTTTTGTTTTTTTTTCTATGTCTTCATTTTTTTATGATCATTTGTAACTATATAGTTATTATTAATAAACTTTGAGTTTTACATCACTTTTAGTTTCCTTTGTCTTAGAAAGGGCAAGTAAATCAAGCATTAAATTAGGAATTAGGTAACTTTATTTTCAGGAAATCATGTTAAATAGACAAAGTTTCTTGCAATAACATCATCGTCTTTAAAGATGGAGGTTTGGTTCACTAAAATCAGCTATATAATTTTTACTTTACTACTTATAATTTTTATCCATAAACAAGACATTTACATGATTAAAGAATATGGGTTAGAGCTTTCCAACCGGTGTGTCGCGACACTTTAGTGTGTCGGGAGCGCTGCATAGGTGTGTCGCGTGAACATAATGAAAAGCCACAGAGTCCCTTAATTTTATAAACTTTTTAACGATTGTTAGACTGAAATACAATAAACATATATAGTCCGACGTGTGTTAGCTGCAAGAACGCTTGTTTACCCTATTTATTAGTTAATCGTTGGAATTCGTTATTTAAACATAGAAAAAGAACCAACCAAAAGACATTTTTTTTCACATATAAACTTAATTAAATTACATTTATTCTCCGTGTTTTTAGCGTTCAACCGGAAAGAATAATATTCCACCAAATATTCAAAGGTTGTGTTCTTCCCATCCAGCTCAAATATCTCATTAAAATTGTAAATATGTATTGGCGTTATTCAAATTTTTAAATTCTTAATTAATTACATATTGTTACTTATAAACGATACCATCCACATTAAATCTTGTTTTCAGTCATGAACTATCCTTTTCTGCCATTTATTTCGATATTTATATTTAAATATGTTTCATTTTCTCTTTTATAACGGTTTACCATATGGCGTAAGTTGTATGACGTCTGGTTTTCTGGTAAAACTGATTTGCTGTGTCGCGAAATTATGGAAGTCTAAAAAGTGTGTCACAAGCATGAAAAGGTTGGAAAGCACTGGGTTAGATGAATATTAATACAAAAAATTAAATATCACTAAATCAGACAACAGATCAATATTTTGATTTATTTAACGTGAATTCACGTCACAGCTTTTTACAGGTAATGAAATGAATAAAAAGAAACTGATAAAATTAAATTTCTAAAACTTTACGAAAGATATCAGTATTTTGGTTGGCGAATAATATTTAATATATTATTTATTTCGTTTCTCATCATTGCTATGGAGATTATTTGTTATTGTTTGCCTAGCTCTACGTGTCTACATTAATTGCAATTTAAAAAAATGGATCAATTAATGATTTTAATAATGTCAACATTTTATCATTATTATTATTATTATTATTATTATTATTATTATTATTATTATTATTATTATTATTATTATTATTATTATTATTATTATTATTATTATAATTATTATCATCTATTATTATTATTATTATTATTATTATTATTATTATTATTATTATTATTATTATTATTATTATTATTATTATTATTATTATTATTACTACCTTTTTATTATTATGGTTGATTTTTGTTTAAATGTTTCAGATTCCCTGTCAATTCCCCAACATAAAATGTAAAATTGACTTTCTAACTATTTTTGTTAATATTTTATTTTTATAGTTATATATTTTTGTTTTACCCACTGCATATAAACGATTTGTACCATGAAAACAATTCGATTTTTACTAATTAATCTATATTGTTTAACGTTATTTTACGATTAAAATTATTAATATTTTTTTTGTTGCACTCGATATTTGAATTAAATATTATTCTAATGAGATATTAATTGTATTTCATTTATTCTGTTTGAATCTACTTTTAAATAATACTTTTAGTTGTTTTTAAATGACTGCTATCAGTTTCTTGTCATGATTTATTGACTCTGTTGTCATTTTTTGTGATGGAAATGTGAATAAAGATTTTCCTATGTGTTAATTTATTATTATTTGTGACTTTTTAATAAAATATTTTAATTTTAATAATAATTATGATATGAAGATTTTAATATTGTTGTTTTTGGTAATCTTTGATCTAAGTAGAACCAAAAATATAAAGTATACCGTAATGATTTTTTATAGTTAAAATTTGCAATGTGGTACAGACTGAACGTATTTGGTGAGCTCATCCGTCATAGGGCGTTGGTGATGAATATGTATATGAATACTTACGAATAAGTACACTAATTTTACTAGGTCTTTTAACAGCTCAAAAGATCCATAGCAATAAAACAAATTTTAATTAATAAATCAACTATATTCATGGTCAGTATGAATATAGTTGAATATAGTCAGAATCTCCTAAACAAATAGACTGGTGGTGTAAAGCTGTATCAAAAGGTTGTCTAAAAATCCACGAAGTTTTATCAATTAGTATGACGGAATCATCAGACATAAACTGCAGTAGACTACCGTCTCAGCTAAAATGTTTGACGTTGGTTTGAATAATTAATTATTAGCCCAAATGAACAAAGCCAATAATAAACTTGCAAAAGTGTAAAAAATAAAAAATATAGTTTATATATAAAATAATTCATTAAAGTCAAAATTTAAAAATGTAATTATTTTAATAATTAATTTTAAAAAATCTTGAAATAAATATATTTTTCGTGGAAACTGTTGTGGACGGCTACGAAACGATAAGAATAATCTAAATATAATAAAAAAAATTAATGAATGGAGGAGGGGAGGTTCCAAGAAGTATATATTTAAAGAAAATTAAAAATAATTATCTAATGGAAAACCCGAGCAGTATATAAGAAAGCCGGGTTGTCAACACAATTATTTAATTAAAAATCGGCAAATTGAAGTATAAAGGAAAACCCAAGATAAAAGGTAACGCCAATTTAATTTAAAAACTGATAAAATTACCCAGAAGAAAATAAGTTTTGTGAAAGCCCCAAGATCTAGAAATTGACAATAAATTAGTTAGTAAAGAAAACCCGGTGAGATTAATTAAAATTGATAGCCTTATCAATGAACCAATTTAAATGAAAAGCGAATTCAATTACGAGAACGGTATAAAATTAGAAATTTAGAGGTATTTTGAAGGAAATATTAAATCGATTCTAAG
This sequence comes from Schmidtea polychroa, assembly GCA_959609185.1. NCBI lineage: Eukaryota > Metazoa > Platyhelminthes > Tricladida > Dugesiidae > Schmidtea > Schmidtea polychroa. The sequence goes on along the minus strand of CAUHTR010000375.1, from coordinate 74,810 downwards.
TGTACCAAATTTCCCTTTGGAAGACCTATCCCAGCGCGAAATACTAAAAGTGCTATTGAAAATGATGCAAATTAAAAACGTCATTGAGAATTGTAAAGATTTAAATTTTTTTTGAAAAGTGTGCAGATTGAAGATGTTTTGTTTAAAATTGTGTGAATATAAAATGTTATAATGGGTTGTTTGATTTTCAAAATAAGAAGTCAGAAACTAGTACCGACTTTTAAAAAATACCCATCAACTAATAATAATAATAATAATAATAATAATAATAATAATAATAATAATAATAATAATAATAATAATAATAATAATAATAATAATAATAATAATAATAATAATAATAATAATAATAATAATAATAATAATAATAATCACAATAAAATTATAATAATGTTATAATATACTTTTAAAAGATCATTAGGAATAAAATTCAAAATAGAAACATTTTTAAAAATATTTAAATTGTGTATATAAATAGTTATTGGAAACTATGTTTTATAAATATTTTAAGATATTATTTATTAAAAAAGCTTATTATAGAAGCTTTAAAAAATTAAAAAATTTTTTTAGTGTTTCGTTTTGAATTTTAGAGGATATTTAATTAATAAAAATTTTTATATTTTAAATTCTTCAGAAAAAAAGTTTAATATTATTTTTAACCAATTAGAAGTAAGAAAAGGAAATAAAAGAGAAGATCACAGAGCATTTTGAAAATAGAAAAAGCTAAATTCCAGGAAATTGAAAAGGGCTATCTTATAGTCGAGAATTCTTTCATTTGTATTAAATATATTATTCACAGCAAAAGGCTTAAATTATCATTTAATTGTTTAAAATAATAACTATTATATTAAATTTATTATGTAAATTATGATTTTAAATAGAAATTATTTGCGAAAAATTAAATTTTTCTTCAAGCAAAACTTGTAAATCAAAAAAATCAATTTCTATTTCTAAATCTATTTTAAAGAATTGACTATTTTTGATAAAGACAAATGTTAATTAAGATCCCGAAGTGAGATTTTTTTCTGAATACATTAAAACTCTGCTCATTGGGAAAACATTTAAAGTATTTAAATTCCAATTCTTTTCTGAAATTCTGTCAAATGAAATCGTTGATTGCACTTTAATAAAATTTCTAAATTTTCAGGCGATAAAAATTTAATTTTTCTTCCTTCGAATTCTCGTTCCAATAAACTGTCAATCAATGTAAAATTTCGGAAAACGATTTTCAAACAATTAGAGAATTACATGCGACGGAAGTCATTTAAAAGTAATTAAAACAAATTAATTACTGGACACTTTTTAATGACACTCAATAATTATTTAATACAAACCGATTTGTGAAAAATTGTTATTAGTTATTTATTATTAATATAATTTATCTTTGTATTTTTTTATAACAATTTTATCACCATTTAAAATTTCTAAACGAGGCTTTATTATATAATTGTTAAGGTGTAGAAGTTGAGATGAAGCTTAATTAAATAAAAGAATTTAATAAACTTGGAATATTAAATACACAAAAATAGTTAAAATCAATTATTATATTAATCTTATTAAAACAATAAACAAAATTTTTATTAAATTAAAGATTTAATATTTATTCAGTTGATAATTCAGTAGTTATATATTTTGAATCCCAATCTGTGGCACCCGATAACTGATAAATTATTATTAATAATGAAAACAATATTTTGTGTAATATTTTTTTACAAGTCGATCACATTCATTTTTGGTGTAAAAATTGCATTTTTAATTTTAAATTACCAGTTAATAATTTAGGAAAACTTTATTGTGGTAGGCCTAATGGTTTTTTAGCTCGACAAAACTTTTAATAGAGACAAGTAACGAAATATAGTCAATACTTAAATATCTATGAAACATTTTTACGACTCGGGTTTTCAAATATATTTACCTACTAATACGCCCTCTAGTAGACAGTTGATAAGCAGAATTTGCAATAATTCTCCTAGAAAATAAAGACTGGAACCTCTGATATTTGTGAGTCAAAATTCTTATGGATCCTCTACTACCGACCTTACTTCCTAAATCTTATTGTAATTTATGAGACATTTTAATTTGTAATTTGTAACATTGCAATTTAGTACAATAAATGCAATTAAATCAAAAAAATGAAATAACCTGCGATCATTTGATAAGAATGAAAATGTTAATTAATGTTTAATAAAAACTGATTTAAACATCACGTAAAAATACTAAACAAAAATTTAAACAAAAATCGAAAAAAATACAACAAATTCTTTTTTAAAATTCTTTTTTTAAATGATAATGTTAAAAAATTTGATGTTGATTTATATTCGAAATTAAGTTTATAATTTCTTTAATATTGGCAGTGTTTTTGATATTTGAGAAAAAATAGCACTAGTTATGTTTTATCACCGAACGGAAAAAGTAAATTAAAGGGAAGACTGGTTGAAGATTTATTATAAGTTTTGAAAATATAATTAAATTTTAAAAAATAATTAATAATTAATATTAAAAATTAAAAAAAACAGAATACCTCTGATCATTTCATATTCTATAAAATAGTTTTCGATAAAATGTATTTTCTTTAATACCAATAAAGACAAATTTTATCATACAATCTGCCATTTTTCTTTTGAAATTCAATTCATTCTGTAGGCCTTCAGTTTTTAGGGAGCCTTTGAATTTTTAGTTTTTAGATTATTGAGTCCACACTAGGAATAATGTTTGGATCCACTGATCCATTCCAGTATTTATTTAAGTCCAACACTTTAATACTTTAAAGCATTTACTCCAGTTCTCCAAACAAAGTAGTTGGGTACTCTTCTTGAATCCGCAACACTTTAAACACTTTTTAATGATTTGTATTAAACTAATTATATATCCTGTTCACCATAACCCTGATATTTGATGACCGATGCGTGAGTGTTCGTGTGCTTTGAAGTGGAATAAGTTTACATGTGATCTATATCAATAATATTGCTTAATCTCTTAAGTGGTTTATTTCGTCAAACAAAATGCGTTCCTCAACGGCGAGTTTTGTTATCTGCTAGCGTATATATACGTCTTGGGTTAGGGTTAAGGTTTTACAAAAAAATAAAATAATATCTTATTGGATAATATTTATTAAGATAATGTTAACAAAAGTAATATTTATGATATATTTTTATTCGTCTTATGCGTTTTGTAATGCATATGTTGATGACGGATATATCCGTCATAACCACTTAAGAGATTAAACTAATAATAATAAACTAATAACCTATTAAACTAATAATTTCTCCATTTTCTAGATTAAGCAATTGACAATACTATAAATTATATTTCAATTGCATTTTCCGCCTTGGAATCATCACTGATAAGAAGGCGATGCAGGCGATGCAAATCATCGGGGCCCGCGATATAATTATATTTGGCTTTTTTATATAATTAAATAATTTTAAAAATTTTCGTTTGTGATAATTTAAGTTTATATGGAATTTCACAAGTAATAAATAGGATAACTAAAACAAATGTTTTTTAAAATATATATAAGTTTTTAATTGCAAAGTAATGACAAATTGCTTCTGGGGCCCGGCCTAGCTCTCGACGGCCCTGCTTGGAATATCTTATATAAATATTATATGATAATATTTTACTATCAATGGTGAAAGATTTAACAGAAAGTCACAACTAACTGGTTATATATTTGACACCTGTAAATGTAAAGGTTGTACAAAAAATTATTTTTAAAATATTGGTTTTGGTAGTTTAAGTTACTTATAAAGTTCTGCTTATAAATGTCTTTAAAAAATGGGGTTCCTTGAATTTGAAAATCTAGGAATGTTTATCAAAGTTACTTAATGGTATGCAAAAGTCTGATAAAAAAATATTTATATCCAAATTCAATTGTGTCTAATAAAATTTAACTCAAAACAAAACATTCTCAACCGAGTGCCGTGGGACTCCATGGGACCACAAGGCAAAAATTCACATATTGAAAACTTTTAAATTTCATACCTAAATTTTGACAAAAGTATAACTTATTTCTTATAAATAATTTCTTATAAAGTATTTCTTGTATGGATTCAAACACATTTTCTTAGCAGGGCCGGATCTATGGGTGGAGCGAGGGAGCGACCGCACCAGGCGCCAGAATCACACTGAAAAAAAGACGCCTTTTCGATCAAATTGAAGAATAATTATTCTCAACAAAACTATCATACTGACTGTTATTATAACACGTATTTCTACATAATAATCTATATTTTGATAAATTTGCATTTTTGAGCGCTTTTCCTCTATATATATATATAATTACAATAATGTTAAATTTTTATTGAACAAAATTCAAATTTTTCACATTGCTTTGAAACTGTCTCTTTATTGGCGAAAAATCAAATTTAGACTTTAACAATATAGGCGCCTTTTCAAGAAGTTTGCTCCAGGCGCCAAAATAGTACCATCCGACACTGTTTCTTAGGTATGTATTATAAATACTTTCATCAATATCTAGTAATGAGGCACTTAGTTCTCTATGCCTCCCTTCAAGTGACGGGAACAGGGGAAAATATCTTACAGGTTGGTCAATGGTGGGAACCGTGGAATAATTTCGAGCTTCACAAAATACCACAGGATGACACAGATTGAGGAATACTGATAAACAATATAATTTATTATTATTATTATTATTATTATTATTATTATTATTATTATTATTATTATTATTATTATTATTATTATTATTATTATTATTATTATTATTATTATTATTATTATTATTATTATTATTATTATTATTATTATTATTATTATTATTAATATTGTTATTTTTGGTAAAAAAGATTACGCAAATAAATCAAAACAATGAGATTTAAGATATTCCTGTCTGCAATGAACAAGACTCGTGAGATTTCCCAACAGTGGGCATCAATAATTAACCAACTAAACCAACCGATCTCAATAATGAACAGATAAATAAATATTTGACTTTAATAATAAAGATTTATTCAGAATGAAGAATAATTGTATGAACTCATCTAAAAAAATGTATTAAAATATTTATAACACTTGACAATTAAATCCTCTTATTAAATAAAATAGGCTTCATTTGATATTTATTGATAAAAAAATGTAATAATAATAATAATAATAATAATAATAATAATAATAATAATAATAATAATAATAATAATAATAATAATAATAATAATTATTATTATTATTATTATTATTATTATTATTATTATTTACGTTAATATTTATAAAATTATTAAAAATTAATGCAAATCCAAAAACTTGACACTAGTTAATTAATAAATTTCAAATAATATTAATTTCTTGATGATATTAAATAAAGAGAATAATAAATCAAATTACGGGTACCTTATCTGTTGTCAGTGATATGCAGATTAATGAGACAAAACCAATTATTTTATAAAATTATATATATTCAAGCAATTAATCAGTATTATTAATTTAATGGTGATAATAATAATAATAACAATAATAATAATAATAATAATAATAATAATAATAATAATAATAATAATAATAATAATAATAATAATATAAAACAATAAAATGATAATTTAAGCCTTTTGCTGCAAATAATGTATTTAATGAAAGAATTTTCGACTATACGATAGTCCTTGTCAATCTGGAGATTGACAAGGACTATCGTATAGTCGAAAATTCTTTCATTAAATACATTATTTGCAGCAAAAGGCTTAAATTATCATTTTATTGTTTTAAATAATAAATGCTGCTACCAAGCAATCATCATTTTATAAATAATAATAATAATAATAATAATAGTACAATAATGATATACTTTCATTTTTCTGGATTTTTTTTTAAAAAACTTTACTTCAAATTAAAATTAAAATAAAAAAATTAAATAAATATCATTTAAAATTCAAAATGACAAAAACTAAAACCTTTAAATTTTTTAAAGCTTCTATAATTAGCTTCTAGAAGCCTAATAAAATATTTCAAAATATTTTAAAATAAAGCCTCCAATAACCATTTATATACGCTATTTAAATATTTCAATAAATGTGTCAAGTTTGATTTTTAAATCCTATCTTTTGATAGTATATTTCCTACAATTTTCTATATTAATTTAATTATTACTTTTTTTAAATTTATTATATTTTTTATTTTTTATATATTATCAGATATTCTCAAGGTGAATGACAACAGACCAAATTCATGATTTCATTGATTTCTTCTTTAGTTTTGATTTTTGGCTGTCTGTTTATGATGAGAATTAGCTATGATTTCGATTGAAATATTTTTTCTTTCCTCTGTTGATTGACATTGTTGGAGGTGTCTGTTTATCGAGGATGTTCCACCAGGATCTAAGTCTTTGCGTCTCCTGCATAGTACTGATGAAAGCCAAAAGCTCGAAACTAGTCTACTATTGGGATTTGCACTGGGTATCACAAAGCTTGTAATGTTTATTTTATTGAAGTGAGACATCCGACAAAAGAATTTTACACCATTACTTTATAAGTTAAAAATGCTAAATGTAATCGGATGCACTTGTAAACAGTTTCTGTGTATCGACTAATTTTTTAGTCCGCAGAGGTGATTATGATTTTTCATACGCCATGTTTACAAGTTTACAGATTTTTTCTGTGACCAAACTAATTTGCAAGTGATGTGATTTCCATTGTACCAAGGAAAGTATGCAATAGAGTTGAATCAGCAATATAAAATAACTTTATAAAATAATAATAATAATAATAATAATAATAATAATAATAATAATAATAATAATAATAATAATAATAATAATAATAATAATAATAATAATAATAATAATAATAATAATAATAATAATAATAATAATAATAATAATAATAATAATAATAATAATAATAATAATAATAATAATAATAATAATTGTTTCCGCCGATTTAGGCGTTTTTTTATGTCGCGTCTGTGTGCGGAATTATTGTAATATTGATGTGCGCACACAGACGCGAATGATTGGTAGTTTTTGTTTTGGGTTTATCGCGTCTGTGTGCAGAATTATTGTGATAGTAATGTGCGCACACAGACGCGAAGTGTTGGTAGGTTTTTGAATTTGTATATTATAGTTTTATATTAGTGTTTTTTAAAATTGATTTAAGTCTGGTAATTTTGTTTTTGGAAGTAGTTTATTTTAACAACCAAGTTTTGGAGGTTTTTTTAAAAAGGAATTTTCGATGTGGTTTAAAATGGAAAATCGAACTTCCGATAGTTCAATTAAGTCTTTGGAAAGAATAAGAGATGATCTGACAAAATCTTTATTTATTAATTCCATTGAAGGAAATGAATTGACACATGATCCTGATGTTCATTTTTACAAATATAAAGTAGAATTTCAAAATATTCTCAATGACAATTTTCGTTCATTTGATCTCCCCAAATCTGACAATTTCAAAATGAAAAACTCTTGTGCATTTTCTAGTATCATCGAAAATCTTAAAAAATCAGAGCCGTTATGCAAGTATTCAATGAACATTCCACTGCCTAATATCACAATGAAACATAAGTCTACAAATTCACAAAGTAAAGACAAAAGTAATGGAGCTATGTTTGTCCCTATTGAAGTTCAAAGAATTGCTCACGAAGCTGAAACATTCGCATTCCTAGCTGAGATAGCTCAGTTGATGAGCCTAATAATCAACACATTTTATTCAAATAAAGAAACTTTTCTGGGTACTTGTTTTTACTCGAAAATAATAATAATAATAATAATAATAATAATAATAATAATAATAATAATAATAATAATAATAATAATAATAATAATAATAATAATAATAATAATAATAATAATAATAATAATAATAATAATAATAATAATAATAATAATAATAATAATAATAATAATAATAATAATAATAATAATAATAATAATAATTATGATGAGGTCAGTAAATTAAAATAAAATTTAAATAAAATGTAGGTCGAATGAAAAATGGAATTGTGGTCATGCACAGAAGTGATATCAAAGGAAATTATGATGGGAACAGTAGTAGGAAATAACAAAAGCAGTTACGATAGGCAAAAATCCGAAAAAAATCAATACATTGTAAAATTACCGAAATTGAATCGGAAAAACGGTACACGTGTAGATTAGTTAACGATCAACAAGATGTGATTAGGGATTTATCCGAAAATGGTTAGAAAGGGTCGAAAAGCATTCGAATGTGTTAAAACAGAAAATCGTTAATTAATTAATTAATTGGCTAATAGACAACCCGAGCTAATAGGAAACCCGATCCAATGGAGAACCCGAGAGATGAAGGAAACCCGAGCTCGATTAACATGGAAAGTAAACAAAATGAGAATTTCGGAAGGTCATGACTGCATGATTAATGGAGACAAACAAAGGTCAGGGCTATTACGAAGGTATTACAAAGGAAAGCAACTAATCTCGATATGGTTCAAACAACGTTCGAGGAACCGGTTGTCAAACTAAGAAGCAATCCGGTTAAAAACCAATTAATCAAAGTGATTATTTTAGTTTAAATAAAAGTTGAAATTCAAAATAACCGGTATTTGTTTCAGCTAGGGAAACGAGTTAGGACAGAGTTAGGAAATATTTGAGACGTGAGAAGAAAATGGAATTGGAAGCGTACCAGATCAAATAGAAAAAGTTTGATTAAAAGGTGAATATTGATAAAGATTTTGACAAAGCCTCAGCGCCGAGCGGAGAACCGATTAAACTTCTAAAACACTGTCGTTGATTGTATCATTATATTTTGAGAGAGTTGTGATTCAAATATACGTTGGGGAGTTTATTGTTTTGTTAATTACAATTAAAAGGACATGTGGAGTCAGAGGTTACCGACTTGAATTAATTAACGCCAATAATAATAATAAAACAATAAAATGATAATTTAAGCCTCTTGTCAAGGACTATCTTATAGTCGAAAATTTTTTCATTAAATACATTATATGCAGCAAAAGGCTTAAATTATTATTTTATTGTTTTAAATAATAAATGCTGCTACCAAGAAATCATCACTTAATAATAATAATAATAATAATAATAATAATAATAATAATAATAATAATAATAATAATAATAATAATAATAATAATAATAATAATAATAATAATAATAATAATAATAATAATAATTGTTTCCGCCGATTTAGGCGTTTTTTTATGTCGCGTCTGTGTGCGGAATTATTGTAATATTGATGTGCGCACACAGACGCGAATGATTGGTAGTTTTTGTTTTGGGTTTATCGCGTCTGTGTGCAGAATTATTGTGATAGTAATGTGCGCACACAGACGCGAAGTGTTGGTAGGTTTTTGAATTTGTATATTATAGTTTTATATTAGTGTTTTTTAAAATTGATTTAAGTCTGGTAATTTTGTTTTTGGAAGTAGTTTATTTTAACAACCAAGTTTTGGAGGTTTTTTTAAAAAGGAATTTTCGATGTGGTTTAAAATGGAAAATCGAACTTCCAATAGTTCAATTAAGTCGTTGGAAAGAATAAGAGATGATCTGACAAAATCTTTATTTATTAATTCCATTGAAGGAAATGAATTGACACATGATCCTGATGTTCATTTTTACAAATATAAAGTAGAATTTCAAAATATTCTCAATGACAATTTTCGTTCATTTGATCTCCCAAATCTGACAATTTCAAATGAAAAACTCTTGTGCATTTTCTAGTATCATCGAAAATCTTAAAAATCAGAGCCGTTATGCAAGTATTCAATGAACATTCCACTGCCTAATATCACAATGAAACATAAGTCTACAAATTCACAAAGTAAAGACAAAAGTAATGGAGCTATGTTTGTCCCTATTGAAGTTCAAAGAATTGCTCACGAAGCTGAAACATTCGCATTCCTAGCTGAGATAGCTCAGTTGATGAGCCTAATAATCAACACATTTTATTCAAATAAAGAAACTTTTCTGGGTACTTGTTTTTACTCGAAAATAATAATAATAATAATAATAATAATAATAATAATAATAATAATAATAATAATAATAATAATAATAATAATAATAATAATAATAATAATAATAATAATAATAATAATAATTATAATAATAATAATAATAATAATAATAATAATAATAATATATAATAATAATAATAATAATAATAATAATAATAATAATAATAATAATAATAATAATAATAATAATAATAATAATAATAATAATAATAATAATAATAATTACATTGAAAAATATTAACACGCAAATAAATTTGTAATATACCATGAAATCATATACAAATTTCACTGTAAGACCTTATAAAAATAAAATATTAAAAAAGGGACAAATGATGAAGTCCTACATATAAAAAAGCAAAAACAATTATTAGTAATGTGAGATCTGCTTATTTAAGGGTAATTGAAAATGCAATAAGTAATTTCATTTTTGATTATATTATTGGGTATTTATCATTTTCTCACATATTCAGTGGCATAGCCAAGGGGGGGGGGTTAGGGACCTACCATCCCCCATTGGATTTTTCATGTACAAATCTTTGTCGACGTTAAGTGCCTAAAAGATCATCCACCTAAATAAAAAAAAACAAGACACTTTTTCCTTTATTTTATTTACTGTAACTGTCTGTACTCTCTAGACATTTAAAGTACATTGTGATTATTTATCCACCCCCCCCTTTCCTTTCATAAATTCCTGGCTGCGCCACTGCCTGTTTTATTACAAATTCATTAATAATCTCATCTTAACTTAAACTTTTGGCTGATTGAGACTTAATAGATAAAATGACTAAAGAGCTAAAACGTTCTTGACTAATAACTAATTTTCCTAAATAGCAATTTACAGAAAAACATCAATTATTTTTGACTTTTGGAAAATCGTAGTTTTTTTACTTGAATCACGTTATTTTGTATTATAGTCATTCTGAAGTTATCAATTATGATTTCAGACCAAGTACTAAGATCATTGATATAGACATATTCTTTTTCTTCGCTTTGCTGATTCTTTTGAAATTGCGATCCCCAAAAAAGTTCTTCTTTATTCGATGTTTGGATTAAATTCTCTGTTTGCACATTTTCTCTGATTCATTATTAACTTCCTCGCCATTAAGAGGAGAGCTGCCTTTATCAAAATTGTTTTCATGAATGTTACAAGGTATGATTGTGCAATCACGATTTTTATAATTTCTTTATTAAATATTCGGTAATAAATATTATTAATCAATATTCAAAGTCAATGTACGTTTCAATAAATATATTTTCAAATTATGTACACTAATGTCAATGAAAAAATACTTTACCCTAATAAAAAAATTAAATTAAAATAACTGTTTGTTTTTTTTTATTTGAATACAATTACCTACTTATTTTTAAATATTCTAAAGGTCTAAAAGCACTTGCAAATACAGCATATAATATGGATAGTTTTATTGGATAATGAGTTTTTTTTTGAATTATTTGTACCTATGAGTATGTATGTATAAATATAATCATAGCAACTATATATATGAATTAATTAGTACAGATAGATGAGGAATAGCAGAATAACATATCAGTAGATGGATTGGCCACCACTGGGGGTATAAATAATTTTTCTATAATTCCTAGTATTTTTTGTAGGTCAAATCAAACTTAGTAATTTTTCATCTGTTTTATTTTTTTTCACGTCAAACCAACTTTTAAAATAGACCACCGCTGGATTAAATAAATACTATATAGTTTTAATATATACACACATACTTTGGGGTTAGCAAAACTGACTGTACGCATGCATGGGTGTAATGACCAATAAATAAAGGATAGTTCAATAAATTTTAAGAATCTAAATTTTTTAAAAAAAATTATGCAGGTCAAATCGACTTAAAAGTAGGGAACTGCTAATTCAAAGTTAATTATTGAGAGTTCCTGACAAGGTATTTCGGCGATAATTAGCTCATTTCAAAGGGTATTTATTAAGGTATCCAAATGTTTATTGTAATGATCCAAGGTATTGGAAAGGTCATTTTAAAGTATTTTATGGACGGTCAAAATTTATATAATCACTTAGGTATCCTGTTAATCAACAAATTTTATTAATCTGTAATTGTTAATTATTCATTAACATTGCACATGTCTTTATTAATCATATATATGTATTGCAAATGTCTTTTGTTAATATCACATCTGTATTTATTCCGATTTGGATTGGCTAAATGTGTTATAAATTATCCAACATTTCAAAATTATATATTAATTTATTAAACGAGTTGGTCAGTCATAATCAGAACAACGATCAGCCTCTAATACATGGTCAATTGCACAGAGAAGCTAATAGAAGCTACATCTCTGGAATATCAATTAATTTTAAATTTAGAGACATTGGAACAAAATAGAAAATCTTTCAAATCAATATTTGATCTATTGTTTGATTATCAAACTAAATGGACTCGAATAATCATCGGGTTCGTATACATGAAAAATATCATAATTAAATCCGGCTCAGACTATGAAAACTATTTTCAATAATCAATTGAGTATTTAATACTTTGGTAATTTTTATTTAGAAATTTTAATCAACTTTTTATTCAAAAATTAGAGGAAATATCTGGTGTAAATATTAGAGAAATAATGACTGTTTCAGAAGCATTGAATCAAGAATCTTTAGGAATAATTGAAGATTTTCAAGTTAATGAAGAAATTTTGTCAGATGTTGATGAAACTGTAAATGAACCTAAACTTGAAGACAATGAACAACATGAATGTAATGATTTTCTGGATTGTACTGATTGTTCTAGGGGTAATTCGGTAGTACTGTAAAATTTAATTAACATTAAAGAAATAATTGGAAACGAAAATAAGTATTCAGTATAAACTTGGCTTTCGGAGTATAATTTGAGAAACTCACGGGAGTTCATATGAGCATTCGATAGGGTGTTTAGATGAATTATGAAATTGATTTAAAATCCAAAATGTTCATGATATAAACAATAAGAGTACAAACAAAACTCAAAACAATTAAAAGCCGCATAGCTTTTTATTAATAAGAGCGCCGTTTATGGTGAACATGAAAAAGGTGCGAAAGTGTACTATGTAGAGAATGCGTTAAAATCAGCTTGTTCAAGGTTATCAAAATGTAAGATTATTGTAGTTGATATAACTTCATTTAAGAATAAAAATAAGTTGTTTTAAAGGTCAAATTTTAATAAGAAAGGTTTATAGAGATATTTAAAGTTCATAAATTAAGGGGTAAGCTCAATTTAGACTCATTTAAGTGTCAACAAAGCCTTCCTGTTGACTAATAAATACAGAAACCTTTTACTCAATTTTTGCACAGATGTATTTTGTTATTAGAAACCTTTGTCAAGTTTTCCCTTGTATATCATTCTACCCATCTCTATATAATGTTAACATTTTGTTCGGTCTATTTTTCACTTGTTTTTTTCTTGTGCACTTATTTATATTCATTTTGCTAGAAATTCAAGAAGAGAATTTATTTTTCCTTTTCTAAAACATTCATTTAATATATAATGAAATTATAACTATTTTGTAACTGACAGTCAATGGGCTTCGGTAATTATTTCATTTTTAATAATTATAAGATTTAATAAAATAATTTCATTTTGCAGAAAAATTTTCAAGTTATTTTTTAAAATATATTTTTGACAAATCCATTAGCATTTTATTTAATTTATTACAACACATTTTCCCTTCAATTTAACACAAACATGCAAAAGAATTTTTATTTATAGTCATATCGAAAATAAATGAAATGTTAAAAGAAGCAATATTGATCAAATGCGATCAGAAAAATAAATGATTTTACTCATACACATTAATAAGTAAAAAGTTTTGTTACCGATTCGAAGTGGTCATTTTATTTTCCGTTGCCCTTTTGACTCTTGGTAGTTGTATAAATGAAATAACAAAAATCATCTATATTGTTGGGTATTTTGTACAAGTCGGTATTACTGTCTGACTCTTTTGTGTTCTTTTCGAAATTAAATAAACAATCCAACACAAAAATCTTTATTTGAGACTAATACAGTTACACTTTTGGTTACAATTTTTATTAAATCAACCACACTTGATACAATCCTTTTTTGGTCTGCACTTTTCAATACAACTACAAATCTTACGCAGGGATAAATCTTCCAACGGGAGATGTCCCTTTCTGGTACGTTCGATTTAAATTATTCAAATGATGCTAACTTCAAAGTTTTCTTTTTCACTCTCGCTAAACTTCTTGTTTTCTTTTTCTTCGACCAACTGGCAATTCTGTTAACTCGCCGGTCGCTTTTATACCCATTCTATAATTGATTTTACTTTGTCAAATTTGTCTGGATCCAACCCCCCCGGGCTTCCTTTTGTCGCTCGAATTGCTTTGAGGAATTTACCCGTCTTCTTTGACGGTTCGCCCCAATTTAATTTTAGTCGGCTGATTAATTTGCCTTTCCTAATTTGATTGATAACTCAGGTTCTCTCAAATAGTTCCGATTTTCCATTGTCTCAGGTTTCCCATAAGCTCGGGTTCTCCATCAGTTAATTAATTTTTAATTGATTTTTTTTGTAATATATTCCTTCTATGGACGCCCCATTGATTTTATTTTATTATAGTTGAACTCGTCTCATTATTCGGTATCCGCCCATACCAGTTTCCCACGGAAAATATTCATTTTTAATTTTTGATTTTTTTTAAATTAATATTTAGTATTTAAATTATTATTGTGAATTTGGTGTTTTTATTGATTTTTAACTTCATTTCTGCACCTCTCTTGTTGAACCCCAACAATATATTAAAAAAATTTGCGGAATGGAATCAGAATAATATGAACCGAATAATATTTTTAGCACCTTCTCCTCCCAAAAGAAAACGATTTATTGTTCGCATTACTTTACAAAACCTTGTTCTGCAGATCTTAGAGAGTAATAGGAAGAAGACGATTATAACTTAGGAATTACTTTAGATTATTTGCAACATTATGCGCTATCCAAATTCAGGGAAAAGGTACATATAGAAAATACATTATTTCCCATGTGACAGCACTTATCCAAATTCTATTGCAACAATTTTAGAACATTATATCAAAAGTCTGGAAAAATGAATTAAATTTTAAATGTTTTAAATATCTTCTGGGAAAATAATCTTCTCAATTACTTAATAACATGAAGATAAAATTATGTAAGACAGTTTGAACATTATTTTCTAAAATGTTTGATAGGAAAAATTATAGTCAATTTAACTAATTTTTGTACAATTTTATTTTAAAGTAATGAAGAAAAAAAATTCATCTAAGAAGAATTTTTTAATTGAGCAAAACTTTGATTATGTAAATTCAAGGAAAAATATTTATACCAACTGGAAAATTCAAAATTAAATTAATTTATTCAATTATTATTTTTCTAAATAACTTCTTTTGTAAATAGAATAGATTCTATCATTAATAATAATAATAATAATAATAATAATAATAATATAAAGTAATGATTTCCTGGTAGCAACATTAATTGAATGTTAAACAAGTAAATAATAATATGAGCCTTTTTGTGGCAAAGTATATATCGAATAAAATGAAATAATTTTCAACTATAACAATAATCCTTATTAATTTCTGAGAATTTAAAATTTACTGTAAAACTCAAAATAAAAGAATATAAAATAATAATTATTAATTATTAATTATTATTATAAATTTATTTAAATTAAAATATTGACAAATTAGATTTTACTAAATTTATTTTTCTAAAGGATTTATTTGATTCAATAATTATATATTTTTTGGAAAAATATTAAGTCAAGAATGAGAAAAGGAAAAAGAAGATTCAGTTTGAATAGAAGAGAGACAGAAACGCAGTTAAATTTTATATTGAAGTATACAAGACCTATTTTAGGTCAAACTACTTTCAATTAATAAACATTAAAAAATGTCTTAACTGTGTATTTAATTAAATTATCCTAACCATAATCATAATAATTATAAGTAATAATAATTATAAAAATATTATCTAAAACTTCTAAAATTTACCATAAATAATTGCATTTTTCATTTATTCAACCGTTAAATAATAATTTATTCTGAACTCTTCAATGAAAATAATAATTAATAAAAAGAAATATTAATGAGAAATCTAATAAAAAAATCTTTGACTTCATCAAATCGAAATTAACTTCATCATAATTTGCAGAATTAATTAAGAATTATAAATTTAATAATTAATTGATTATTGTCTCATGGAGAATTTCTATGATGGAATTTTTAATGAGTAAATTATTCCATTTTTTGTCGTTGTTCATTTTATGACAGCCGTAAACGGCATCAAATCTATTATAAATATTCCAGTGCAAAAATATATTTAAAATTATCTATTGAATTTATCATTTTTTAATTGTATTTTGCTATAGGGCTTTTTTTACGTGGCGTGTGCAAACAAAAATGTTTTCAAGTTGAAAGTAGAAACAGGAACAACCGCGCCTCAAACATTTGTTGCTCTTTGAAGAATTAGACGTAACTTCAGAAAGATAAGAATAATTGGGGATCTCTAGACTATTTAATTAATAAATTGATAAAAACAAATCAATTTAAATAAAAAACAAAATCCCCGAGTTTGACTGTCATAATGGAAGCCTATCAAGTTAAAACGGAATTATATAATATAAATATTTCGGCTAATCATGAAAAAATAATTTAGTTTGAAAAAAAAGCGATGAAAAGAGCCTTATAAAGGGATCAAGAAAATAGGCAAATTTTCATAATAGTAGAAGAAACAGAGCGAACAAACATTTAAACGAGAATTAAAATTTTAATAAAAAGGAGATAAAGGTGAATGTTTCTCAAAACTAAATTTGATTCGTTTTCTGCATTAGGCGGTTTCCCTTAGGGCTCCTTGCCTCTAATATCAAGCAGAATGTTTTATTATATCAATGAAAATTGAACCAATTGTAAATCTGTCACAAAATTTAAATTTATTGTGTTATGTTCTTTTTCTGATTGAGAACACGAGGAGTTGGATTACAGTCTTTGTCCTGCCGAAAAATAATTAAATAAATGATAATATCAAAAAACGGAATTGAGTGTTTTATATGTCCCAAATGTAAGACACTATACATTTAAATCAGTTTTCTTCAAATAAGAAGGAACTGTTTAGGAAAATCTTTAATAGGCAAACTCTTAATATAATTAATAATAACAATTAAAGGCATGCAGAAAATAAAAATGATGTTGTCGATACTAAAATTATTAAAAAGGAAATTATAGTTATAAGTGATGTTGATTCTCATCGTATACCTATTAATCAAGTAGGATGGTATTTGATGATCTTATTATAACTATCGAGGTGCTCGAATAAATATACGATTTGATGTTTGAAGTCAGTGATTTTCCAAGTATTTTTTATATACAAAAATTTATTTCTATAATAAAGTAGTGTAACCTTCATATTTCTATGTACCTTCTATTGCTATGACCTTAGATTTCTAAGTATTTTATTAAAGCTTTTGTTCATTGTCCCACCATGTGTTGAAGAATATGAATTTCTATAATATAAGCTTATCTATGTTTGATAATATATGAAAGTTCTTATATTATGGTATTTGATGCGGACACCATAAACACCATAAACTTTCGTGACCTACATAAAATTTTGCGCCGATCTAGATATTTTCCAAGGGGTGGTGTGGATGGAACACTACCATCTACCAGTTGCTGAAGAAAAAATATGAACTTTGGGTTTAAAATTTAAAAAAAATTTTAAACTTAAACATTATACCAAGAATATGAATACAATTACATTAGTTCTTTAGGAGAATTATAACACAAGCATTGAATTGATTAAAACAAAAATAATTTAAAAATTTATAAATAATGTTTTTGAATTTTAAAATTATTATTTTTTTAAATTTGTATGTTTAATTATTCAAAAACTTTAAAAACATTATTTCTTTAATATTTTAATTTCTATTTATAAATTAATTACTATTAAATTACAACATTAATTTTGTATAGAGTATATTTAATTTTTGTTATTTTTTCTGGATTCTCTGAATTTCCTTAAAATTACATAAATGTATAAATATATAATATAAAAATATAATATAAATATATAATATAAATATATAATATAAATATATAATATAAATATATAATATAAATATATAATATAAATATATAATATAAATATATAATATAAATATATAATATAAATATATAATATAAATATATAATATAAATATATAACAAAAACTAGCATATAAGCAATAATTATATATTTGAATATTAATAATTTAAATTCAAAATTTTATTATAATAATAAATCAAAATTCCAAAATTAATTTTTATCTATAATTTCGTGGACAATAACTTTCGGGATGTTTAGTTCTTTAGGCGAAGGAGAAATAATTTTGTTGATATTATTTGGACCGTTTTGATTTGGGAAAAATCTTAAATAACTTGGAGATGGAGATTCGTCTAAGCCGGTTTGTCTGTGATTTTGATAACGAGAAATATTTTCTTGATCTATCATATTAGGCGGCTCATCTTTTATTTGAAGTATAACTATCCAAATACAAACTCCCGTGGCAACTCCCATTAATGAGCTTTGAAGAATGAAATAATCTTTGAGAGCTGAAAACACATAACGGCAAGTCACTTCTGCATATTCTCGTTCGAACTTTAGTAGTGAAAAATTCCCATATGGAGCAGTTCTAGAACAAAAATAGTTTTAGAAAATACATTGAAAACTATAATAAATTAGATATAGAAAGAAGACGTTCCTAGATATAAGGTTACTTAATTAAGTATTCAACATTCATATTGTTGAGGATACCTAAATAATAAAATCAAATAGTTATTAAATGAATAAAATAATGAGTAATGAAGGAAAATGTATGGAATGGAGTATCGGCTGTTACAAAATTATTAGAAACAAAACTGAGAAAAATAAATTGAAAATAACAGAGTTGATAAAATTAAACAATGAAACACGATAAAGTGCAAATTAGAAACGAAAAACAAAAACAAAAAAGAATTTCAGGAATGGAATTTAGCTTGTCTGAAATAATAATTGCATCAGCGGAGAAGTAATATAAATAATATTTCTTAAAATTATTTTTCTCAACAGGTGTCAGAGATAATAGAAGAACGTTTGAAGAATCAAAAGAATATGCTATAAGTAAAAATAATTATCTGCAAATGTTATTGGATGGTAGACTTGAAAGGCAAAACAAAATTTGGAGACACAACTTGTAAAGAAAAAGGGCGGCACAATTTGTAAAAACGAAAAGATGGAGAAAACAGACTAAAAAAAAATTATGAAATTATTGAAAAAGATTGTCAAATCGAAAGTGAAATTTAAACAAATTATTAAAATTATTAATCACAAGTATTTAGAAATCCTAAGTTAAAGCTTGGAAAGTAACTAAATCGATTCTACAGATAGTCAAAATAAGAAACAAAAATTAAGTAGTTGTGGACTTTGAGTTGTGTTACAAGACATGATATTCCTACCAAAAGGTTGCAATAACCACTCAAAGTCATTGTTGTTATATTGAATTATTGAAGTTGCTGTAAATTGGTAATCAATTGTGTTGATCAATTAAGGTTTATATTGTCTGAAATTCGTTATTACTGCTAACCAAAACACGCTTTGGTGTCAGACCAATAATTGTTGATTTCATATTTCACTGACAACCACAATAAATACATATAATTTAAAATATATAAATTAAAAACTTAAAAAATTTAAAATTAAAAAAAAATTAAGCAGGGTCTCTGAAAAAATTTTTAAAAAAGTAGGGGGAGTATCATTATCTGGAGTGCACGTGGATCTGGAGTGCACAATACTGCCTACTATAATGTCAATTGAAAAGAAATCAGGGGTGAAAATCGAAAGAATTTCTTATAATATTTAATATTTTAAAAATATTTCATTTATGTAATTTTTTATTCTGTAAATTTTGAAAGAATTTCAAATTTTTAAAATAACAATTTTTTTGATAAATAAATAGTTAATCATACATAGTAAAGATTTAATTATAAGAAAGCGCTGTAGTGCCTCTGACTGATTTTTATTAATTTACTTTCACTTTTTACGAAAATCATTATCAAATTCAATTTAAAAAATTATCAAATTCAAACAAGTCTAAAGAAGTAACTGAAGTTGTCACTGAAGTCGAACAAGTTGAAGAAGTTGAAGAATCATCAAATCGAATCAAAATCAATGGATCAAATATGTCAGAAATACAGGAAACAGAAACCTTCATCTTATTCACAATGATATCTCTGATGATGTTCAAGTTCTTCAACAATGTTAATTACAATAAATTATTTGTTCAAGTTAATTGTATGTCTCTACAAGCGCCACTCAAACATTCGTTTTATTATAGATTTAGACAGTTTGATGATGAAAGGAAAACTGCCAAAATATATCGTAATACGAATGTTTGAATGGCGCTTGCTTATAATTTTTATTAAATAATTAAATCAACATTGCTAGTTTTTAATTAATTAAAAGCTTCAGTTTTCATATTTTTATCGTGTATGATAAAAAAACTATACTTTTTTGTGTGAAATTATGTTATAAAAATGTTTCAATATTGTTGGGCTTTGGAGATTGGATAGAAAACTCGTCGAACCAAAATTAAACTTTAAACTTTAATAAAACTTTTAAAAACTCAAAAGATTATTATTTTATTTAGGGGAGCATAGTCTAATTTTAAATATATTTAGGATGTGGTTATTAAATTTTAGATGGACTTATCCATAGAGTATATAATTAAATCTTATGCTTCTAGTTAATTTTCACTTTTTAAAACGTATATTTATTATGATCGAATATTAATTTTAAATTTTAATCAACACCAAAATTTTCTGATCTAAAATTTCAAAAAACAAATTCTAAATAATAATTTTGTGAAAAAGAATTTCCAGATTTTTAATGTGATCTTTATGATATTATAAAAAATTGATTAAAAATATTTTTTTAAGTTTGTTTATTTATTGTGGAAAATGTCGACGGTGAAAATTGAATTGATTGAAGAAACTGATTTATGATTGTAAAATTCTACCAAGAAAATTGTGTTTCATTTATTTTAAGTAAGAAAAGTAATCGACAAAAAATGTTTTCATAAAAAAAGTTTTATTTACAGAAATGACAAATATTTTCTTTTTGAAAAAATTTGTTGAAATATTTACACAATATTTTCTAAACTTTCAACTCTACATTCATATTTTATAAAAAATTTATTTAATCAGGTAAAGTTTTAAAAAAAATTTAATTAATTACGTGATTATTGTGTGATCATTAATATTTAGTTTATTTCTGAATAGCTTAAATTTAATATTATAATATTAGTCAAATTTATTTATAAAAATATTAATAACAAATTCTCAAAATGTTGGAAAAACATAATTGCAATGTAATAGTTATTTTTTTAATTTTGGAAATTCTTCATGATCTTAGGAGAACAAATAAATATTAGACTTTAGTTTTGAGTTTTAAATTTTTAAAATGAAATAAGGAGTTTTACAGAAATAGCAAAAAGGTTAAAATACATTTATAATATTTATAATATATTTCAAAATCGAAAATTCATAATTTCGTTTTTTGAATGACACTTGAAATAAGCAGCAAATGCTTACCGTTTATTATTGTTATTGTTATTGTTATTATTATTACTATTATTATTATTATTATTATTATTATTATTATTATTATTATTATTATTATTATTATTATTATTATTATTATTATTATTATTATTATTATTATTATTATTATTATTATTATATAGTATTATTATTATTATTATTATTATTATTATTATTATCATAATTAACCTGTAAATTTTTATAAATAACGAAACCGAAGTAATAGAGGAAATTGGTCTAAAATTCCTCTACTAAACGGAAATTGAGTTATGTGGAAAATTCTATGCGCCATTTAAAATATTTTATAAAATTAAACAAAATATTTACATTTGTATATTTAAATTTCGCAATTAAATGAAATGTTATTTTTTTTGCATTTTCACTGTGTAAGATATTATAAATATGACAATATATTATAAGAACTTTTTTCAATTTTCACTTCTGATTTCTTTTCAATTGACTTTATATTTATTAAAATTTGGCTGTGAATCATTAAAGATATCGATGTTTTTTTTTGATATTCACGAATTTTCGGCACAGTTATATTCATTTAAATATTATATAAATTTTTACACATACAAAAGGTACTTAATTTGGTCACTTTTGTTAATTATTAAAATTTATATCACGAAAATTCATAGTAAATCTTATACTATTTTTTTATTCACGTTTACAATATTTACTTTAAATATATTTTTAAGCATATAAATATTGTACAGTAGACACGCGTATAAACACGGTGAAAGGAGCAGAAAAGAACCCATTATACAATGTAAAAATTTGGGATTATCTCCTCGAGGAAAAAAAATCAAATCAAAAATTGGATAAATATTTGCAGTTAATAATATTTAATAATTCAGTAATACATGAAAATGCGTTAGCAGAAATGTTTAACGCTATTCTGTCATTTTTATTGGAAAGAATAAATAGAAAAATTACAATGGGCTCTATTTCAATGTTTTGGATAAGTTATGGACATATCTATGAAATATTGTTTACAAAGTAAACAATATAAAGGAAAGAGTAGATTGTGAATATATATATTATGGGTCCTGTGAAATCATAAATTCCATAAGTAGAACTCAAATTAGCGATTTATTTGAACGTATTAAACAAACGATGCACAAAGAAAAGCAGAAGACGTCAATATCACTGATTTGGAAATGGGTTTGTAAATTGAAAAACATTTCAACACGTATTTCAAAAATTTAAAATAAAGGAAAGAAGTCACATAATAATCATTGACTCATAAATTTGTTCTCTTAAATTCTTAATAAAAATATAGAGGTACTACAAATATTGCATTAAATTCAAAAATGAAAATGTAACATACAGACTCTTACATTTTAGTATGGGATGTGAAAGTCTTTACGGAAATTATTTATTGTCAGCTGCTCTTTACTAGTTATACAGAATCCTTTTTCATGACAACTCTTCACAAGAGATCCATATGTTTGTTTCCTAAATCGTAATCCAATCTCCAATTATGTCAAAACCAATATTATGCCTTCTTTTATTTATATTAAAGCTCTAAATTATTTTTTTATTATCCATATAATGCAATTTATTGTTTATTTAAATAATTATTTAGAAAATTGCATATAATATTTATGTATTACTAAGAAGTTACTTAAAATGTGTAAAGATTATGAAAAATTGTAGTTTTTTTAGTTTTGCCCATATGTTTATAATAATAATAATAATAATAATAATAATAATAATAATAATAATAATAATAATAATAATAATAATAATAATAATAATAATAATAATAATAATAATAATAATAATAATAATAATAATAATCATAATAATAATAACGTCTTAAAATAGAAATAAAAAATTATTAAAATGCTTAAATTTGAAAGAAATATAATTAATTTTTTATTAATAAAAAAAATTAATTAAAATTATTTTCTTGTAATAAATTTTATATTAAATAATCGGTAAATAAAATCTAATTAAAATGTTTTACTTGCAAACACACATCGTATCATTCATAGGCAGCAACTTGTGCTTTGGCATTGGATGGGTATGCTTATCCTCACAACATTTGTCTGGATAGCTGTCCGTTTCGCTGTGTTCCCTAATAAAATGAAGGTCGCACGTTGATGAGAAATCAGATATCCATTTCCCATGCGTACCAGACATGATGCTTGCTGATAAGGTTAGGGCAGCTGTCACCACAGACATGCAAGCACAGACAATCTAAAATACATATGAGTTTTTAAACAGAAACATGTTAATAAAATAAATAAATAAAAATTATTTGAATTTTGAGATATGGTAATGTAAATTGCACCTCAACCTCATTGCATAAAATCGAAAGTCAATAAATATGATGGACCCATAGAGTTATCATTTTAAAATAAATTAATGACAATAATAATTTTTGAAAAAGGTAGTGCCTAAAATCTATGTTAAATGGAAATTGTGACTGATTTTACTGGTTATTTTAAACATTTAAATAAATATGTTAAGAGTGAAATTTTGTTATTCAAAACTTTTTTTTATTAGATACCTTTAATATTGAAATATTTTTTCCGTAAGCCTTTTACTATACCACATAATGAAATGTAATACATATCCTATGGAACCTATGTAATATATATTAACTAATATATTTATTGAAAAACTTGAAGACTATGAATCAGTAAATATATCGATGTATTTGATATTCATGAATTTTCGGCACTGTTTTCTTCAAGTGAATTTAATCTAATTAGATCGATATATTTACTGATTCAGTCTTCAAGCTTTTTAATAAATACAATGGAAGAGAAATCAGTGGTGAAATTGGAAAAAATGTTCTTATATTACTAATGTATATTTAAAACACAATTAAAAATGATTACAATGTAGTTTTTTGGTAATTATTTGAGTAGAATTGTAGTAATTTAATTTCGTTCAAGACCCACATAATTGTTATCATAATTAATCTACAAAACACATCGTGAACATCCAAATATAACAAAAAATAACACTAAAAATAAATAATATTTACATAAAAATAAAATTAAATGAACTCAATGAAAATAAATTTTATTTAATTTAACAGGAAATAATGATATGTGATTAACGAATAATTTATCAAAAATGAAAGCAAATATATTTAGATAAAATTATTTATTATTTAAATTTGTATATTTCAGTCTTTCTTAAAAACGACAAGAAAAATATATTATTTTAATTACAGAATTTGCTGGAGAAATTTAAATAATTGATGCAACTTCGACAAACAAATTACAATTGATAAAACTTGTTACATTAAAATATTTAAATTGTTTTATTTTATCCCATTACATGATAAAAAATGTATTTTTTCTCTAAAATGTCTTAAAAAATCCTTAACTATTATTATTACTGATATTATTATTTGTAATAATGAATAATGAATGAATGAAAGAAAGATGGCGAAACTTTATTAATTAAAATACACAAACTAAACAATATTGTGCTATATATTTCGACCGCTTATCAACTTTATTTAGGCTATAAATCGAGTTAATAACTAATAACTGAAAATAATGAATATTTAAACAAAACTTTCACTAATAAAAGTCCTCAAACTGTGTCGTAAAACCATTTTTAAAATTAATTTAAAAAACTGAAAAAAGAACAAAATCTATTATCATTTTATCAAAGGCATTCTCAAACTTAAGAAAATTAAAAAATCAAATTTAAATTTTTTTTGTTAAAATAAAATATTTTACCAAATTTTCAATATACAACCTTCAGCATTAAATTGCTTAAATAGATTCAAAATATCAGTAGAATGAGTAATTTGAGCATTGAATCTAGGATTGAGTTGGTAAAATGTTTATATAATGTTTATATATTGTTTATATAATGTTTATACAACACTAACAATAAAATTTAATTTAATAATCTGGTATTTAATTTCCTTTTGTAGGGTTATTGGGTCGTTGGTGAAATTTAAATTTAATGAATTATTTCTCTGATCCACAAATAACAATTAACACTGGAAACTTTATTGAATATCACAAATATTTTCACAATGATACAATTGGCTCAACAAGCTAACTACCGATTCTAAAGTACTTTTTTTATTTTTTTTATATTTTACACTTCTGTTTAAATCAAATTATTATATAAACTTGTACATGTTTGAATGTCAACATAAAACTTTTAAAAATTATTATTATTTAAGTGTCAATTTATCTCTTTCAATGCAGAAAATTCACATTCCAGTATAGCAATAAATATATTGTATTGAGTTGTAGTATTGTAGTATTGTAGTATTGTAGTATTGTAGAAGTTTAGAATTAACAAATTAAGTTAAATTTGATTTCCAATATCTTTCACTAAGTCTAATTGATTTAAATATTATTTATACAAAAAAGATATTTTGTTAAACTTGTCAAATCAGATAAATAACAAAAGTGAAAATCTCACAATATACTTAAGTAAACTATCAATTTTATAAGTAAATAATGATTATGTGACTATTTGTTAAAATATAACCAATCGAATATAAATTAAGAGCAAAATAAAAAATGACAAACATTGTAAAAAAGATATGTATAGAGAGATTTTATAAGAGTTCTGATATTTTTATCCATTTAAAATCATCGTAATTTGTTTTGTTTAATTTGCAAATAACCAAAATGTAACTTTCAAAACAAAATATTAAATACAACTAAATAAAAAATGTGAAAAAAAGCGTAAATAAATATTAAATTTGAACTGTCTGATGCTATTAGATGGGGAATTAGTTTGTCTGGTGTTTATGAGGATTATTATTTAGCTTGACTATCTATTATTATTTTGTTTAAATTTTAACATAAGTTTTCATCATAGCGTTTTATCAAAATTTATGTTAAATATAGAAAAATGTAAAAAAGAATACAAATTTTTACAGATAATAAAATCTTTCATAAATTTAAATTAATCTACAAAATCAAAATCGCCATATTTCATTTGAGGCGACATAATTAACTGTCAATGATACTTGATTGTTGTTGGTTATTTTCTCATGATTCCTCCCTTCCTCTTATTAACAAGGGAAAACACATATTTTATAGATAGATTGAAAAATAAGTGTTTTTCATAAGGATTAGATTTTACTTTTTTATTCTACATAATTTTTGGCAAAGGAAAAAGTTAATTTTATTTACCAATTTTTCCTATCATTTCACTGAGTACCAATTCCATATCAGTTAAACATAATTTATTCTACTAAAGAAAACAATATACCTTGACAAGTCTTGATAAATGTGACCGTTTGTATATTTCGTGGTCAGACAGACAGAAATAAAGACCAAATGTTCCACTGCAGAGTAACTAAAAATACAAATTACAATTTGCAATAATAAAATTTATTTATTTACAAAGTTTTTTAGAATAATATTTATCAAATTTATTTACTCAAAAATAAAATATTTACTAAATAAACAATGTTCATGAAATTCAATGTATGATTTTAAATTCACGACTTTTATCATAATATTGACTGAATTTTATTTTTTATTTATATTTTGGATTTGTATGTCAACTTGAATTTTAACTTTTATAATTTATTAACCAAAAATTATCAGATTTTAAAATGCATATTTCTAATTTTGTAGAATAATTGAAATTTTACATGAATGCAAAGCAATGTATTAGTTAATTATTATTATTATTGTTATTATTATTATTATTATTATTATTATTATTATTATTATTATTATTATTATTATTATTATTATTATTATTATTATTATTATTATTATTATTATTATTATTATTATTATTATTATTATTATTATTACAATTATTATTATTATTATTACTATTATTATTATTATTATTATTATTATTATTATTATTATTATTATTATTACAATTATTATTACAATTATTATTGTTAGGGTTGTCAGTAATAAGAAAACAGTCCGAATAACACATTCAATTAAAAATTAAGTGCAGGTAAATGTCGTTTTGCGCCGGTTGGTGGCGGCGTGGGATTCCACGTTTTTTATGTTATAGAAAATCTTATATTTCGGAATTAGGTGTATTACCGTGTATGCGAGCAGCCTATTGTGTGTGTGAAATTGTTTCAGAGTTAATTTTCATTCTGTTTTTAAGAAAAATAAAATGGTATGATTATATATTTCATTTTATTATTATTAAAATTAAAAGAATATTCAATTTGAAGTTTTCATTATGGGCGAGAATAGTGATTCAGAACCCATATATTGTGCGAAAAAAGCAAAACCAATATGCCTGGAGACAAAAGTGGACGTAGTTAAACGCATTGAAGACTGCCAAACCCGACCTTTTGCCTGCAGAGCTGTAAATTTACTCCAAACAGTACGGCGTACACACTGACAACAATTATGAAAAACGCTGAGAAAATAAAACATTCCGTTCAACAGACAATGGCTCTAAGTGTAAAACTCGTAACTTACAGCCGGACCAAAAATAAAGAGAAAATGTAAAAAATGTTAGTATTGTGGGTTAATGACACAATCAAAAAAATATTCCTGTCGCACAAGTATTCATATGCGAAAAAGTGAAGTTGACTTTTCTGATTTGAAGGTGCAATAAAACACTGACGCAACTTTCTTGGCATACTCTTGGTGGTTCACGAGATTCAAATCTCAAACCAATATCCATTAAACTAAGCGGCGAAGCATCGAGCGCTAATGTAGCAGCAGTGGCAGCTTACACTCAAAAATTTCCAGATATTGTGGAACAATGCAACTACCCAGCATATCTCATATTCAATTTTGATGAAACAGTCTTATTGGAAGAAGTTGCCATTGAGAAAGTTTATTTCGCGAGAAGAACGTAGCGCTCCAGAATTTAAAGCGGCCTGACATCTTAAGATCAAATGTTTCTGTTTCCTTAAAATTAAAGCCAATGGTAGTTAACCATTCCCAGAATCCACAGGTTTTTAAAGGTCTTGACAAAAGCTCCCTGCCAGTTTTTAGGAGGTGGAATAACTCAGTGGGCCACTCAGGTTTTCAGAGACTGGTATAAAAATTATTTTTGTCCTACTGTGCTTTAATTTTTTGATCGAAATAACCTTCCAAAAAAAGTAATCCTCCAATTATAAAATGCCCCGCAAAATCCTGACACCTTGAACAAAGTAATTTACATGCCTCCTAACACAACCTCCATATCACAATCCATGGATTGGGGGTTAATATTTACCTTTAAAGCGTTTTTATGCGCATAACATTAAAAGTAATGATTAAGGCGATTGATACTAATTATTTATATCAAGAGATTATTATTCATTTTGTAAACCAATTTAAACTGTATTTATTAGACGACGTTTGCTTGTATTTATATAACTTTGTTTTTCGTAAGCCATTAAGAAGTTACGTAGGTACGCATGTGTTCTTTGGTTGCGAAAAGGTATAAACCTTCAACCAAAATCAAGAATTTTAATATGAAGGTTTCTTGTTAAAATTTTGCAGAAAAGTCTATCCAGCGATTGATTATATACGTGTATTAGTTATTCGGATAAAGATGTTTGAATAATGGCTATCGAGCTAAATAAAAATTAAATTAAAAAGAGAGTTTGAAGACTATAAATCAGTAATATATCGATGTTTGTTGATACTCACGAATTTTCGGCACTACCTTTTCGAAAATTTGTGAGTATCAACAAACATCGATATATCAAACTCTCTTTTTAATTCAATGGATAAAATAATCATTGGTGAAATTGGAAGAAATAAAAGTTCTTTTAATAATAAATATAAATTAAACATGAAACACGAATTATGTCTACGATAAAATATTATTTTCATATTTGTCAAGTCAGGTTTTACTAATGGAAACAAATATAGTAAATTATTTTTTGGGAAATATATTTTTTGTTTTAAATATGTTATAATAACATTTGTCAACTTAGAGAAATTCTGATAAAAATTAAAATGGAAATACTTATAGTCATTTAAGGAACGCTTTTTGAGCTAATTCAATTTTACAAGAAAGCTTTTTACGTTTATTTAGAAGTTATATCAAGTTATATCAAGTTGTGAGATTCAATGACAATTAAAATAAAACTATGAGTTTAGTTTATTTAATATATTTGTGAGATAATAAGTTTAATATTATTAAAAGAAATGAAAATGGTTAAACGAAATGTTTATTTTGGAAATTTAAAAGAAATTTAACGTCTGTGACATATATAGAGAAGTGTCCTTCAATTTGCAATAGGATTATTGAATTTTACACCTCGAAAATATCTTTTCTACCATACTTAAAACTTATTTATCAACCACAAAGGAAAAGAAAGATTTAAACAAATTAACTTTTTAAAGTGGGAATAGAGTTTCAAATCTTATTAAAAACTTAATTTATTCACCGGAAAAATAAAAATGTATGGAATATTTAGAATGACTATTTCAAAGTTGTGAGACTTGTAATATGAAATGCTAAAATGTTTTCAAGGCATTCAGTATTTGTTCTGTTAAGGTGAAATAAAGAAATTTATTGTAATAACATTTTAATTTGGGTTGTTTTTTTCAATTCTGGTAAAACAAATGATAACGACATTTATTATTCAATTACAATTTTTCATGCTGGACAATGAAAAAATTAATAAATTTGTTTTAATAAATAATAATAAATTTATGAAGTTTAATTTGTTCGTTAAAGTTATTAAATTAATAAATATCTCTATTTAAATTCATTAAATGAATAAGTCTTTTTATTTAAATTTTATTTTATATATCGATTATAAAGTAATCCTTTTCAGTCTAATCCAAATATTAGTCAATAAATCAGAATCTTTCTTAATTTTTTTGTTTCTTTTACTCATTTAATGTATTATTGATTGTATTATATAATTGTATAATTGATTGCAATGAAAAAATATATAAAAAGGTAGTGTCGACAATTTGTGTTAAATATAAAATATTGATCGATAGTCTAGCAAATGAGATAAAGATAAAGAATATTGAAAAAAGATCAATGGTGAAGAAAATACGAGAAAATTATTTTGTATTAATTACCATGACGATTAATTACAGATTTCCTTCTCAGTTTAAATTTTTATTCTACGATTTCTCTACCTAATTATAACAATCCATGCGGATTAAATCTATATGAAGATTTTCTTTTGATTATTTTTTCGTTTTGTATTTTAAACAATGATGAAAAATCTTGAAATTAAATGAATGGACTCTTGAATATTTTTTAAGGCAGTTGCGTATCAAATGTTAAAATGATTTTGATTATTTCCTTCATTAATGAGATCTTAATTTCCTTGAATTTCCTTCAAGATTTTATATGTTTTAATTGGTCTTGGTTTCAGGGGAAATTGTTTTAATTTGACTGTCAATTCCCCATTAAAACAAACTAAATTAATATTGAAAGTGTTTTTCCAAATTTATTTTTTTTAAATAAGTAATTTAAATTTTAAACCAACCAATAGAAGGCATTCAAGATCAACTTCCATGAAGATAAAGATTGTATGTATAATATAAAAATTGAAAGGGAAAAAAATTTTAAGATATAAAAAGTATAGTATGATTTGACTGATTGCACTTGGAATGCTAGTCACATTGACATGAACATTTTACGGTATCACTATTTACAAAAAAATAAATGTAAAATTTTATAAATTTTTCATTAGATTTATACACGAAAATAAGGGATACATTTAATTTGAAAATTTATATTACGAAAAAAATTATTATAAGAAAATATCCTCATAGTTCAAAGTGTTAAATAATCCAAATAAAAGCTTGTAATGAAAAAGTGTGACTGATATTGTAAATAAAATTAAGGAATGACACAGAAAATACATGTATAATGTGAAATATTGTTTACGTGAGAATTTCACTCAAAACAAGTAAATTGGAAAGTTAAACAAATTTATTGGCATCAGGTTACAAATGAAGTACATAGATTAAAACAAGCAAAGTTCCGTAAATTAATGAATATAAAAGTAAAACAAATGACAACAAGTAAAAATTGGTTAAGTCGATTACGTCAAGTACAATAACGCAAGTTCTTTATTGGGTGTGAGCAACATAAAATTTACCAAGCACAAATATTGGTCCAGAAAGATCAAAATTGTAATCTATTGCTTGTCATAGCAAAGCTAAAATTACAGGAATTTATATGTTGATATTAAAAAATAGTCTACAACATGCACAACAAGTCATATTTGTGAAAATTTTGAAAAAATCTTGTTTGGCTTAAATCAGTAAAATGTGAGAAATTTCAAAAGCACTTTATAAATGCTTTTTGTCAATAATATTCAAAATAATAATATGCGAGGGTAATAATAATAATAATAATAATAATAATAATAATAATAATAATAATAATAATAATAATAATAATAATAATAATAATAATAATAATAATAATAATAATAATAATAATAATAATAATAATAATAATAATAATAATAATAATAATAATAATAATAATAATAATAATAATAATAATAATAATAATAATAATAATAAAAATAATAATAATATAAGTGATGATTTCTTGGTTGTAGCATTAAATCAATGTTAAACCCTAAATGATAATTTAAGCTTTTTGCTGCGAAGTATATATTCAATAAAATGAAAGAATTTTCAACTATATAATGAGCCCTTTTGAATTTCTTGTAATTTAACTGCTTCAATTTTCAAATGCTCTTTGATCTTCTCTTTAATTTCCATTTCTCTCTTATTGGTTCAAAATAAAATAAATCAAAATAAAACATTTTTATAGAATTTAAAATTAAAGTTACTCTAAAATTCTAAAAAAAGTTTTTAAAGCTTTTTATTTATTTTTATTTATAAATATGAAATAAGTGTGGAAAATTGAAAACGTTCTTATAAAATATATTTCACAACTATAAATATGTATAACAACAAATATATATATAAATATATATATAAACAAATTTTCTACGAAGATATTTTTAAAATATCTTCTTATTATTTTTTAAAAATTAATCTAAAATTTAATTTTTAAAATTTTCAATTTAAAAATTTCTTCATATATATCAACGAGATGTTGGATTTGTTAGCAGGATCCGTCTTTTTCAGCTCAATCGATCTAGGTAATGCATATTACCAAGTGGAACTAGAAGAAGAATCACAAGAGAAAACAGCTTTCTCAACAAAGAACGGACAATATTGTTTCAACAGAATGCCGTTTGGAATTGCAGCAGCACCAGGTACATTCCAAGAAATGATGACAAAAGTATTAGGCAAAATAAAGGGAGCAATGGTGTATTTGGACGACATCTTGATTTATTCAAGCAGTAAAGAGAAACACTATACAATACTCGAAGAAGTGTTAAAGGCAATTGAGGAAGCAGGCCTAAGGATTAATCCAGAAAAATGCCAAATAATAAAGGAAGAAATCAGATTCTTAGGACACATAATCAGCAAGGAAAGAGTACAGTCAGATCCATTTAAAATTCAGGCCATACAGAACTTTGGGAAGCCTAATTGCGTAAAGAAACTCCGAAGCTTTTTAGGTATTTGCAATTATTATAGAAGATTCATCAGTGATTATGCAAAGAAGGCAAGGATGTTAGAACAATTATGTAGCGGACCAAGTAACAAAAAATTAGAATGGAGTGAAGGAACGAATAGCGTGTTTAAGGGATTGAAATTAGCACTCACGACGGCGCCAATCTTATGTTTTCCGGATCTGAAAAAGGAGTTCATTTTAGATACCGACGCTAGTTTCGATACCATTGGAGCAGTACTTTCACAAAGAGATAAAGATGGAAAGGAAAGAGTAATTGCGTATGGATCACACTCGATGACGAGCCACGAGAAAGGATATTGTATTACAAGAAAGGAACTATTGGCGGTATATTATTTTTGCATTCATTTTAAGCACTATCTCTACGGAAGAAGATTCACGCTCAGGACAGACCACAAGGCAATCACGTTTATGATGACAACCAAGAAGCCGATTACTTCACAATTCCAAACATGGATCAATTATTTGAGCAGTTTAAATATAAGAGTAGAATACAGAAAGGGTATTAATCACCAAAATGCAGACATGGTGTCGAGAACTAAATGTGACACGTGTGTTCAATGTCAAATGGCCCACGAAGAAGCTAAGAAAGGAAAGATAAAAACCAGATTACTAGACTCGATCAGAGAAGAAGGAAGAAGTAACATCCAACATGGAATTGTAGAAGAAGTACGAAAGAAAACGATGATACCTGAAAATTAGTTACAAGAAACAATAAAGGAAATACATAGACTATTGTGTCATGCTGGAGTCGAGAAGATAGCCGATTATATGAAAGATGGATATGTTGGAAAACACCTGTGGAGTCAGATTCAGGAATTTGTTCGAAGTTGTGAGATTTGTCAAAAAACCAAGGCTTTAACAATAACAACGAAAGAACCAGTAAAAAAACAAGATTCGAAGGAAATGTTCGAAATTATATTCGTGGATATATGTGGACCGTTGACAGAAACAAAAGGACGTAAGAAGTATATATTGAGCATAATAGATCAGTATAGTAAGTATCAAGTCTTGACAGCGATAACAAAACAAGACGAAGAAACAATAAAGAAAACGATTTTAGAAAAGTGATTTTAAGATTTGGATGCCCAAAGGAGATAAGAGTTGATTGCGGAAAGGCGTTTGAATCAGGAATGATGAGAGAATTCACAAAGATGCTAGATATTAAATTATGTTTTTCGAGTCCATACCATCACCAAACAAACGGTCAGATAGAAAGACAATTCAGGACAATACGGGATTTGATAAATGCTACTTTACAGGATAGAAAGAAGACGGATTGGGCAGAGATATTACCAGAAGTCGAATTCACTTTAAATGCAACCAAACAAAAAACGACAGGGAAA
>CAUHTR010000375.1:0-40423 GCA_959609185.1 Schmidtea polychroa | reverse complement strand
TTTTTACTGGTTCTTTCGTTGTTATTGTTAAAGCCTTGGTTTTTTGACAAATCTCACAACTTCGAACAAATTCCTGAATCTGACTCCACAGGTGTTTTCCAACATATCCATCTTTCATATAATCGGCTATCTTCTCGACTCCAGCATGACACAATAGTCTATGTATTTCCTTTATTGTTTCTTGTAACTAATTTTCAGGTATCATCGTTTTCTTTCGTACTTCTTCTACAATTCCATGTTGGATGTTACTTCTTCCTTCTTCTCTGATCGAGTCTAGTAATCTGGTTTTTATCTTTCCTTTCTTAGCTTCTTCGTGGGCCATTTGACATTGAACACACGTGTCACATTTAGTTCTCGACACCATGTCTGCATTTTGGTGATTAATACCCTTTCTGTATTCTACTCTTATATTTAAACTGCTCAAATAATTGATCCATGTTTGGAATTGTGAAGTAATCGGCTTCTTGGTTGTCATCATAAACGTGATTGCCTTGTGGTCTGTCCTGAGCGTGAATCTTCTTCCGTAGAGATAGTGCTTAAAATGAATGCAAAAATAATATACCGCCAATAGTTCCTTTCTTGTAATACAATATCCTTTCTCGTGGCTCGTCATCGAGTGTGATCCATACGCAATTACTCTTTCCTTTCCATCTTTATCTCTTTGTGAAAGTACTGCTCCAATGGTATCGAAACTAGCGTCGGTATCTAAAATGAACTCCTTTTTCAGATCCGGAAAACATAAGATTGGCGCCGTCGTGAGTGCTAATTTCAATCCCTTAAACACGCTATTCGTTCCTTCACTCCATTCTAATTTTTTGTTACTTGGTCCGCTACATAATTGTTCTAACATCCTTGCCTTCTTTGCATAATCACTGATGAATCTTCTATAATAATTGCAAATACCTAAAAAGCTTCGGAGTTTCTTTACGCAATTAGGCTTCCCAAAGTTCTGTATGGCCTGAATTTTAAATGGATCTGACTGTACTCTTTCCTTGCTGATTATGTGTCCTAAGAATCTGATTTCTTCCTTTATTATTTGGCATTTTTCTGGATTAATCCTTAGGCCTGCTTCCTCAATTGCCTTTAACACTTCTTCGAGTATTGTATAGTGTTTCTCTTTACTGCTTGAATAAATCAAGATGTCGTCCAAATACACCATTGCTCCCTTTATTTTGCCTAATACTTTTGTCATCATTTCTTGGAATGTACCTGGTGCTGCTGCAATTCCAAACGGCATTCTGTTGAAACAATATTGTCCGTTCTTTGTTGAGAAAGCTGTTTTCTCTTGTGATTCTTCTTCTAGTTCCACTTGGTAATATGCATTACCTAGATCGATTGAGCTGAAAAAGACGGATCCTGCTAACAAATCCAACATCTCGTTGATATATATGAAGAAATTTTTAAAATTGAAAATTTTAAAAATTAAATTTTAGATTAATTTTTAAAAAATAATAAGAAGATATTTTAAAAATATCTTCGTAGAAAATTTGTTTAAATAAGAAAGTTTAAAGAAGATATAATTTGATTCTGATATTTACTGAAATAAAATTTATGGAAACAAAAACTGATTTTAATGTTTTACAGGATGAACCTCCTAATATATATATATATACTCATTTAAAAATTTTAAACATAATTGTAAATTGATTTTTATTCCTAATGATTCTGCAAAGTTTACTTCCTTAAAATTTGATCTAGTTATTTATATTATTTTTAAAATATTATTTTTTACAAAGAAAATATTCTCAACGTCAAATTGATCAGACTAGTGATATCATTGCTTGTTGATTGTTGACGGTCTGTTTATGATAAGAATTACCCTTTTAAATCTGACATTTTTCTTTTGAATGTGTCCATCGGCTAAGATTTCAATTAAAATATTTTTTGTTTCTTTACTTGGTTGACATTGTTGGAGATGTCTATATACCGAGGATTTTTCAGCATGATCTAGTTGTTCTTTAACTCTTTGGTGCAAGTATATTTCTAAGTATACATCACACGTGATGCAGTAGACAATTTCATCGAATATATACTTCGCAGCAAAAGGTTAATTTAATTGTATAAATTATTATTATTATTATTATTATTATTATTATTATTATTATTATTATTATTATTATTATTATTATTATTATTATCATTATTATTATTATTATTATTATTATTATTATTATTATTATTATTATTATTATTATTATTATTATTATTATTATTATTATTATTATTATTATTTATTATTATTATTATTATTTAATATTTACCAGGCCTAGAAATATATTTAATATTGGTTAATTTACAATAATATTTTTTTGTTTACATCATTGACAATAAATAAAATTTTGAATCCTATTCACCTAATTTTATTTCAATTAAAAGTTGTCAAGGGAAGAAAAACTCCCTCGTCAGGTGACGATATAAAATATCTTGAGCTGAATTTTTCTCCATTTTCCAAATTTTTATTTATTAATAATTTTCCACGATAAAATCTAGACATAATTGATATAAAATATTCTTGAAGATTTATCGAATCTAGACATCCGTTCCAATTTACTAAACGTAACAGCCTCGATTATCAAATTTGTTTTGATTTATTTATTGAATTTATTTTTGGTAAATAATTATGAGTTTTGATCAAGGATTTCCAAGAGTTCCTATCAGTAATACGTTTCTATAGAGGGATTTACTATTTTTATAAAAAATATTTAAACTTGATTGGCGTTGCTAAATTTTTCAAAGATTTTTTAAAATCAAAATGAGGAACTGGGAAATTTTATAAGTTATTTAATTTTAATAAATTTTGAAAATTTTTAAAACGAAGTAGCAAAATAATTTACTTATTTATAACAATTTTTTCATGTTTTGTAAATATATTAAATTTAATTTGATTTTCCGAAATTTTATTTTGCTATTGCATACAATAATTTATTTGAATTTTATATTTTAACTAAATATTCATTAAATTTTAAACTGATTATTATTATTATTATTATTATTATTATTATTATTATTATTATTATTATTATTATTATTATTATTATTATTATTAATTAATTAATTAAATTATATTATTTTTATTTTATAAATATTTTATGATTTCCACTTAAGTTTTAACATTTGACATAAATTTGGAACTAAATTATTCAAAATCTTTCAAATTATGAAATATGTGTAATGAATTATTTTGCTACTTAAAAAAATTATTTTAATGATGAAGAATTAACGCTCATCAATCTTGATTAAATATAGTATTAAATTTATGTAATTTATTAATTATTGAAATTGACTGAACTAAGATATACATAGAAAGTAATTGAACATCATCTGAAAGAGGAAAAATTCATCTACAGAAAATTAATTGCTGGGTAAATTCGAAATGAATTCTTATAATCCTAGACAATAATCCATCTTTATTTGGATAAAATTTTAGAACGCTAAAGCGCAAGTCTTTTGTTATTGGCATTGAAATATTTTTTGATTAAAGATATAAACGATGACAGATGAAGATTGCAATGTCAATAATTGGTACATCTTTTTGTAACATCTCTCGATTCTCCTCAACGTTTCTCTGGCCTCTCCTGTTAAAAACAAACAACAAAAACTTGTGATGAATGTTTTTCTGGAACGCGTTGTCTTCTCAAATGATTTATCATGTCACTTGTTTCCAGTCCGATCCAGTTTTAATTCAGTATTATTAAAATATTTTGTTTTAATTGATTAGTCATTAAAAGTTTGAAAATTGGTTTTATTGATATTAACATGAAAACACATTTTTATCAATGCGCAAAATATTTTTTGGGACAATTTGAGGAGCATGATTTATTTATTTATAATTTAACTGCTAAGGGATATGAAAAAAATTATTTTAAATTATATAAAAAATAATTAATTTTAGTTAAAATAAATAAGATAAATAAATGACATGATGATAAATGCAGACAAATTATTAAAATTTATTAGATTTTAATTTAAACATGTTCGTTTTTTATTTATTTTTTTAATACAAAAGAAAAAATATTTCTTAAGATATTTCCATTGATCTGTATAAGTTATTTTTCCTCTTTCAGGAATTTGTCGCATATCATATGGGTTAATTTTATTTTAAGTTATTATGTAAAATATTTGTTATAAGTAAAATGCAAATATTTGTGTGACTTGTTTTAATATTTTAAATTATATATAGTAAGAATAAAAATTTTAAATAATTNTAATTGTTAGTTTTTTAGAATTGATTTTAATTCTAGTAATTGTTTTCTGGAAGTTATAAAGTGAATTTGTTTTAACCGGTTATATTTTGGGGAATTTTAAAAAAATGAAAAACTCTTGTACATTTTCTAGTATCATCCAAGATTTCGAAAATCTTAAAGAATCGTCGGATAATGTTATTAAATCATCTGGTGAATATTATGACACTTCAATTAGACCAAGTGTTAACAGAATAATTGCTGCAAAAGATAGTGCTATATATGCTGCTGAAACTTCGTTTAAATTTACAAGTCAAACCATAGATTTTTGGTCAAATGCCACCAATAGTTTTGTTCATCGTTTCATGTCAAAGAATAATAAAGCAGAATATGGAACTGCCGAAAAGAAGGAATATGATATTTTATTTAATCGAGCTCTTAAAAAGATAAACACCATTCAAATGTTTACTAGCAAAAGTGTTGAACAATTATCCAATGTTTTGAATTCAATATATGATCAATCAGTGACAAAACCAAAGAATGGTTGAAACAATATTATGATGACATTACAGATGAAATGATAACAATTGTGTTGGATTATATTTCTAAAGTTAATAAAGAAAGCCAGCATCTGGGTCTTAATGTTTTCTGTAAACAATTATTATTATTATTATTATTATTATTATTATTATTATTATTATTATTATTATTATTATTATTATTATTAATAATAAAAAAAATAGAATAGAATTGCACTAAACTTTTTCTTAAATGTTTTATGTTATAATTTTTTATGTTTCTAATGTCAAGTTTGAACTTAATTTTTCAATGGAAATATATTAAGGATAAGCCTGATGGCGACAAAACTTCAATTAAACACTTCAAAATATTTTCTACAAATGAACCAAAATATGTTTTGGAATTTTAATTTCTCTTATGTAAATCTGATTGAATTGATGAATAAATATTTCCTAATTTGATTGCGGCCGACATTAATGCGCTTCTATGAATTATTAGGGAAGCGGATTCAAGAAAATTATTATAATGTAAATTTATGAATGAATTTTTATAAAGTTGTATAAATAAAGGAGTTTAATGAATTTATTTTTTATTTATTTATTGGTGGTGTTCAAATGACGACAGCCTCGAATTCTATGCGATTTTACTAAATTAAATTTATCTTCTTTAGGAGTCCAGGAAAAACACCTATTTGTGGGTAATGATTAATGAATAATGATTTTGCTGAAGAAATGTTATTTTGCAAATCATTAAAAAGCAGCACTACCGCTAAGGATATATATAGTCCTCTAAAAGGTTACTTATATGAGAATAAAATACCGATGAAAAATATAAGGTCCTGTGATGCTGATGGTGCTCCGAATATGATGGGCAAAAAAATGGTTGCTTTAAACCGATGAAAGATGAAAATCCAGACATGCTTCTTGTGCACTGTGTTATTCACAGGGAAAACTTGGTAGCTAAAAACCTTTCTACTGTTCTAAATAAAATAATGAATTTGGTTGTAAAATGCATTAATTCTATTAAAGCAAATGCAAAACAAGAGCGCATTTTTAAAATATTTTGTGAAGAAAACAATGAAGCCGATGTGATACTTTTCCTTCACACTGAGGTAAGATGGCTATCGAAAGGGAACTGTTTAAAAAGATTTATGGAACTGTTTGATACTCTTGGTGATTTTTTAAGCGACAAACCTGAAATGCAATATCTGTTAACGATCGATTCTAAGTCATATTTGATTTATTTAAACGATATTTTTGAAAAACTAAATATATTAAATAAAGAGCTTCAAGGAAAAAATAAAACTCTTGTCGATGCAAAAGCGAAGATATATGGTTTTATTACATCAATTGAATTATTTGAAAAAGACGTTTACCAAAAAAAAATTTGAAAAGTTTCATTGGCTTCAAAAATGTGAAGTAACTGATATCGCTATACTTAATATTGTCAAGTATCTAAAAAACTTATCAACTGATTTAAAATGAAGATTTCTCGATTTGAAAGAAATCGATTTTCCAACTTGGGTGATGCAGCCAATGTTAGTTAGTTTATCTCATATTTCAAATATGCAGTACCAAGAAGAATTAGCAGAAATGCAGTGACGAGTCAATTAAAACTTTATTTAATATGAAAGGATCGATGGCATGGTTTTTTAAAGAGACCAAAATGAAATATCCAAGCACAACAGAATGTGCAAGAAAACATTTATTACCGTTTCCTTCTTCCTATTTACCTGAATGCGTATTTAGTGCCATAACTGATTTGTTGCTTAAAAAAGAAATCGTTTGGATATAACACAACGATTCCAAAATTGGAACCCAATATAAAATCTCTTTGTAACCAGCATTTATTAAAAACTTGAATAAATGTTATATTTTATTTTATTTACTTATATATTGTTTACTATAATTTGTTTACTTGAATTTTTTTGTTTAATAAATCACTTTTTGTGATTTCTTCCAGCAGTATATCATTCATGCTACTTATGCAAAATTTGTAATATTAAAAATTATTCATATGTAACATGGGGGGACATTTTAAGTATCCTAATCAAAATATATAAACAAATTTTATTTATTCAAATAATAATCTTATTAATAATACTATTCAAACAAAATCTTTTGAGAAAATACTTTTAATATAGTAATGTATAAATAAGGACTTCAACAAACATCCTCAGTCAACAACATAAAGTCCGACGATCTTTAATTAAATTGTTAAAAATATTAATTAATTTAATTAATCACTTTAATCGATTAACTTAATTTACAAGTTTATTCTTATTTCCAAA
This sequence comes from Schmidtea polychroa, assembly GCA_959609185.1. Taxonomy (NCBI): domain Eukaryota; kingdom Metazoa; phylum Platyhelminthes; order Tricladida; family Dugesiidae; genus Schmidtea; species Schmidtea polychroa. The sequence goes on along the minus strand of CAUHTR010000375.1, from coordinate 33,433 downwards.
ACTATAAAGCTGTAATTCTAATTTTACTTTACTTTCAAGTTCATTAAAACTATATTTTTGAATAATGCATTTTATAATAATTGTAATAATGATAATATTTAATAAATATCCTAGGGAAAACAACTTGAAGGATTGTAATTAAATTTGAAGAAATTATCTTTCCTCATTACTTATAGAAAATTTCCTTGCTTTAATTTATTTCGTTGAAACAACAGGTGAGTTTAGCGGCAAATCATGCGCAAATAACAAAGATATAATATAGCATTCATGGATTAAAAAATTCAATCGTAATTATAATCATTTTCAATCTACCCCTATTTTTCCCAGGAAAATATTTTGAAATTTGATAATATTTTAGTAATTGATAATTATTTCTAATCAAAATTATTTCATTTTCTTATTAAAATTTTTTTTGTTTAAATTGTTATCCATTTTAATAACCAAAGAATTTGAGATGTTTTTACAATGAAATCTATTTAATAAGGGCTCGAAGGTGAGTTTAGATCAAAATAATCTTACTTGTAAAACTAGCTTTTCAAAGAGAGCAAGAGATAAAAGATTTTAATGATAAAATTATTAGATTAGAATTTTTAAGTTGTTTAATTTGAGGGTGAACATTTTCTATTTTCATACCTCTACTTTCTATTTTTACCTTTTTTGATAAATTCTAAATGAAGTTGTTGTTATGTTTTAGAATATCTTTTATATTTTAAAAGGACTTTTGTCAATATTCTCAAACTTTAATTAGAATGTATTTTAGGAAAGTTAAAAAAATTTAATTTTGTTTTTTTGATTGTCACCTTGACAAAAGATAATGAATTTTTTTTATATTTTATGTTGAAATTTAATTCAAAATGTGATTTTATGGTCCTGCTTATGGTTCTCCATTAAAAAACTTATAAATCATTTGTGCACTGAAATAAATGATTTTTAAATATTGCCAATCAAAAAAATGTCAAAATCGTAATTGATGTAAAGGAAATATGCTGAATTACATCAAAAGGAAAAATATAAACGAGAAATATTTAATATTTGATATTTCTAAATTTTAAATATAATAAAAAAATAATGTGCATTGAAATTATTTTATTTTAATAAAAGAAATAAACTGTGTTTTAATTAATTAAAGTAAAATCTCTGTCTCGCTTCTGATTGGATATAACTTTTTATTCCTTTTCTTTTCCGATGACAGTAAATTGATAATTTATGACACTCGACATACATTTTTAGTGCAGAATTTATAAAGTGTTAGTCAATCAATCTTAATTTATTTATAGGAAAGAGAATTATTTATATTACATTAATTTTGTATCATCAATTTTATTTATTTTGATAAAATTAACTGTTTGTCTATTGTGGGCAAATTTTTGACAGAGGAAATCATGGCGGAAATTTTTACTTTCATGCAGAATTCTGCATTTTTGTACTAAGTTCCACAATATTTGATTATTTCAAAATATTAATCTAAATTTAATTTATGGTCAATGGTTCATGTGGTCAACCGTATTCATGGCCAATGGTCCATATGGTCAACCTACCCATGGTCAATGGTCTATGTGGTCAACGTATCCATGATCAATAGTCCTGTGGTCAATCTATTCATGGTCAATGGTCCATGTGTTCAACCTATCAATGGTCAACAGTCCACAAATCGGTAATTAGGCGATTACTTAAAAATGAAAATATTTCTTTCAATTTTAAATTTATAAATATAACTTGTAAAATTCAAAAAAACTGTAAAATTAATCAATGCACTTTTTAAAGATTAAAACGTATTTTATTAAAATACTATATTTATGTTCTATTTCAATATTTAGTTCATTAAACGGACAACAATGATCTCTATTGTCAAACCCACCTGAACCTATTAATATCTATAAAACTTCCATGGAAGCATTGCTAAAAAAGAGAATTTTAATTTCACGTTTTCTTCACATTTTAGCAGAATTATTTTATCTATAGAATAATTAACTCTAGACTCATGGGATGGCATTAGAGAAAATGAAAATTTTATATTTCTTGAAAACATTATTTTCTTATTATAAAATATGTTATTTTTTATAATTTTTTACTTATAAATATTTATAATACTAAAAAAAACAATTAGAAACAATAATTAAGAAATTGCTAAATTTTATCCATCTATATAAATTTTTATTGATTAAATCCATAATTAAAATTTTATTATTTATTTATTTATTTATTTCAAATATTTTTTGTAAATTCAATTTTATTATTAAAATAAATCATAAGGAGGAATGTTTTTACTATAGAATAATGCATAAAGAATTCAACAAACAAAATCAATCAACAATAGAAAGTTGTCGAATTATTTGTAAAATAATTAAAATAATAAATAAACTTTTGTAATATTTTACAGTTAGTTTTAAATTTAATTTTCAGTTAGATTTTTCAAAATAATATTTACCAAATTTCATCTAATATCAAAACTTATAGAAAAAACTAATAATGTTTTGAATGTGTAGGAATTATTTTATAGAAAATAACTAAAAAAAGAATTATACGAGTCTACTGGAATATGTTCAGTTTTAGAGTTTTTTTTAAGTATTTTAAATATTATCTTTAAAAAATTAAAATAAATGTTGTAAATAAATAACAATTAGTGAGTACGTGTAAGAATAATAAATTCAATGACATACAAGTGCGTGATTAACAAAGACATGACTAAAAAAGACATTTAAGGCTATATAATATTTTATTAATATATTTTCGAGTCATAGTTTCTTAATAAAAATAACTCGTTGTATGATGCTTTATAACATATGAATAGTTCATTTTTCATAAAATATTTTTCAATTACAAAAACTATTGTAAAATAGTGAAAAGCGCCATCTAGTAGAGAATATTTCACTCTTTTCAAAGATATAAAACTTGACATTCTAGCACATGTGTGAAAGATTAACCAGATTTTGTAAAATTTTAAAATATTAAAATCTTTTAAAATTTGAATTTGGAATATCTTTATCACTTTATATATCATTAGATAGATATTTGTTTCTTCTTTCCAACAAAATAATGATCATAATATAATACGATATAAAATATTTATTAAGTTTCTAAACTTTGGGAAAATTACACAATGTACAGAAAAATATTTAAAACTTTTAAGTTTCGCTTTCCACACTCTAAACACGCAAAAGAAATTGTGACCATTAAAAGTTAAAAACACTTTGATTTTGTTTATATGGAATTAAAATAGTATGTGCATGTATTTAAAATTTATATAATATTGTTTAATGGAATTAAAACAAACAATAAGTAATATAAATAAATTGATGCAAAGCAAAATGGGGGGGGGGGGGTGGAAATATTGTGTTTGTAGGGATTTGTGTCCTTAAAAATGATGACTCATTCAAAATTTTTTGTGTTACTCTTAAAATTACTTTTACGGACCTACATAATGAAGTCATGTTCTTTGTTATAAATCATCGAGGACTAAGCAAAAAATTATTATCTATCCACCCTCATTATGGTCTTCTGTTTACGATCTTAGATATATTATTACTCTTGTGTCGAATTAAAACAATCAATACAAAACTGAAATGAAACTAATTACAAATAATTATAATAATAAAAAAATATATTAAAAAGAGAGCTTGAAGACTATAAATCAGTAATATATCAAAAAACATCGATATATACTGATTTATATTTTTCAAGCTCTCTTTTTAAAAAATTCAATGGAAAAAATAATCAGTGGTGAAATTGGAAAAAAGATTTCTTATAATAAAAATAATAATAATAATAATATCTATTTAAATATTTAAATTAAAATTCGATATTTATGTAAAATAAATAAATATTTAACTTTGTAAATAATAAAAATAATAATAATAATAAATAAAAAGATAAATATTTTTCATTAAATTATGATTTATAATAAATATTTTATAAAATTTCCTACAATTTATAATTATTACCCAAACTTTTAGGATATCAAAACTTTACAGGCCTTAGGCTACCAAGACAGACAAATATTAAGAAAGATTCTACAGCCACTGTCCATCAGGAAACCTCTGATGTCTCGAAAGCGTTGTCTATCTTTGAGTATAATTGATTCATTTAAATTAATAAATATATTAGAAATAAATTAAAATTTAATTAAAGTAAATTATAATAAATTTTTATTGTTGGAATAATAATATTAAGTGGCTTTCATGATATGAAAATGATGAAATGGATCTAATAGTGATTGTAATTGAAAATGACAACAATATTTGCCCTTATCCTTTCTCATAGGAAATTGAAGAGTAAGCAAATATGCGGATTATGTTGTAAACTATCCTATTAAATATGTAATGCAATTTAAAAATAATAACTAAAAATATTACGAGTTTAAATAACATGGACTCACTGCTCTGATAATAACAAAATATTTCGTTATGAATTCATGAAATATTTGTACTTTATTCAGGGAATTGTTTACATTTCATAAATATTATATATGAGTTATTCTGGATATTATTACATATAATTTTATTGAAATACAGGTTGAAAATGATATAAAATGAAAGAGTAGAATTCAAATTAAAATAAAAAGGAAAGAAATTGCTAGCAAACATTTAAATCATAATATCAAAGGATGTAAAACTTTTCAATAAATATTAATTTTATAAACATTTAAATTAATAAAAATTGTATACTAAATCTATATTATATTTTAAATTTTATCAGCATTTAGATCAAGATCAGAATTAAATAAGAATCACTTCCAATATAATTGTTTTGATAGACCAGAGGTTGTTTTATTATTCAATTGGTAAAGCGTAGTTTTTTTGTTGTGGAATAAATCTTTGAGGAAAATTTAACTTCGCTTAATTATGCTTAATAATGAAGATAATGAATGCAATATTATAGCGGCTAACATAGATAAAGTAATAAAATATTAAAATAAGTAATTATATATAGCTCCTAGAATGAATAATTTTGATATTATCCCCTTTTTCGTCTCAATAGCTAAATCCCTTTTATGTATAGTAATTTTAATTTTATATTTTTTAACGGGTATGAAGTAAAATTATTGTTAAGTTCAGGTAAAATTGTGTTAAGTTCAAGTAAAAAAATATAAATAGTTTGCCAAAAGATTCATTTTTTAAATTTTTTAATTTTTAATTATTAAAAAAATAAATAAACAAAATTTTGTTTTATCATAGTTGGAACAAAGACAATGATTATTAATAATTTATTAAAATAAATATTTGATTATTAATAATTTATTAAATTAAATATTTTGTTTAATAAATTAAATAAAAGTTTTGTGTAAATATTTTTTTAATTTAAAATACTGTTATTTTTTTTAATTCAACATTTTTATATTTTACTTTAACTTTACACGATTTTACTTGAAGATTAATATTTCCCCATTTTTACCTTTGATTCTTTTTTTTCATTTAGAATTTCAATATTCTTTTTTTTAATTTTCGAATATAGATTGATCATTTTCCTATTTAACATTTGAAAAAAAGTGCTAAAAATTTATGTAAAAATAAACAATCATTGATCTATGATCAAAAACTATAATAAAATAAATGAAATTTAAATTACTATTTGCTTAAAAAATATTTTTTTCCCTTTCTTAACCAATTTGAAATCTAAATGTTAAGAATCAAATCCATTAAAAAATAAATTGCTACTCTTTTGTTCGTCATTTTCATTTTAAATTATTTTGTTTAAATCTTTTATAAAGATACAAAAAATTAATTTATTTTTACTAAGAAACCCATGAAAGGGTTTCTCTGAAATTCCGAAAATACCTTCCTAAGATTGTTTGAAGTTATAGCATTTGTATATTTTGACTTTTTTCATTTTCCATTTCCATACCGAAAGTTCAGTTATACCATGCCCAAATAATAGTTTATTTTATTTAAAATGTTTGTATCTAACTTTTCAAAATTATTTATTATATTTTGAAACTGTTATTTTATATTTGTCATTCATTATTTTTTTATTTAATATATTTACCATTTAATATAGTATTCAATTATGTATGATAAGAGTAGATACTGCATTCCTTCAGTATATTTAATTTAATTTAATTATTTAATATAATTTTTATTAAAAGATATTTTATTAAGTATATCAAACAAAATTTAGATCAATCAAGAGAATATTATAATTGTAAAAGGGAAAATGATTAATTAATTCAAACAAAATAATAAATTAATTATATAATTGGGAAAATGTCTTTTTCTTAAACAGGATTTTTCTTTAAAGTCATGATTTTACGTCTGAATCTAAAAGGTTTTACAGATTAAATCTGACAAAAAAAAATAAAATTGAGTTTAATTGTATTTTTTTGTAAATAATAAAAAATACTTATTAAAATTTGAGGGCGCTTAAAAGGTTAATTCCAAAAAAGTGGCGGCTGGCTTGAAAGGGTTAGTATAAGATTAATTTATATTCATCTAATAATAAACATTAGCAATAATATATTTAACAACACCCTAACCCCAATACCTCTTCAATCAGTCACCACTACCTACTTTTGTACACTTAATATAATAATGTAAACATGAAACAATTCACACAGTTTATAATTTTTTCTATCAGTTTTTAACTAAATAAACAAAAGTTAAAAAATTTCCATTCCTGTTAATGCAAAATTTAGTTAACCTGTATTGGGCACTGAACTGAACTTAATTAGTTATGTATATTATGTATTTTCAATTAAAGCGTTTTGGGATACGTGATTTTTAATGATATCCTCTAGAACTTCATGGCATAATGTTTAAGGAGACTGTCATAATAATTTTAAAAATAATAAGTAAAAGTTAAATAGATAAACAAGTTCAAAAGTACAAGACAAACATTGGATATGTAATTTGTTTCACGAATTCTAAAAATATTTTTTAATTTGTATGTCTTATTTAGTGTACCACTCGATTCAATTGAAAGACACTATTAACACAATGTTTGGATAGCATATTGTAAATTGTATTCATTTAAAGAAGACGTGCTAGAATTATCACTCTTGCATAATCAATACGACATGTAGCAGTGGACAGTGAAATGTTGTAAATTTCACAACTAGAAATGATGTATTCTATATTGAATAAAATACCATTTGACATTTTTAATATGGAAGTTATTGAAGGAAAATTTTCATTCGTTTGCTTTAAATAGTTAAAAAATTATTTTAAAATTTAAACAAAATCATAGAAAACAGATATTTATAACGACCCAATAAATATTAGTGCTATTATTCTCCATCTATTTCTTCTCAAACTCTGTCATTCTTATCTCTAAACAAATATTTGAATAAATTTCTTGTTTAATAATGACAAATATTTTTGATAATAATAATTTCAAATATTATTAATATATTCAAACCGGTAATCCAGCCCAATATGTGCAGTCTTTCCAAGTGAGTGATGGGGAAACTGATCTCAAATAAACCCCAAGTCCTGACATTGAAAATCCCAACCCCAACTGCATGCTTATTAATAAAACATTTATCCGACAAAATTGAATTTCAAATTTCTCTTTGTTCTGCTCCATGCTAGAGAGGCGCCGGCCAGACACGATTGAAAAATTTCTAGAAATTGACAAATAACTTTCGGTGTTTTTGAAATTATTATTGGGGGATCGAAAACCGTCAATCGAAATTGAACTTTGAGATGATTTTCGTTTATTTTTCAAATGCTTCTCGACCGGGCCTTTGATTTTGTGTTTCTTGTTTATAACTGCGAGCACTTCAGGGGCTGAGTTGACACGGGGCTTGGGCAAGGGAAAATTACAAATCAGTTGATTGTTCTCTGTTTCCATCAGAAAATGTGAATTTTTCTATTTACATTTTCAAAACTAAATCGTTCTTTCAAATGAATTTGTTTATAAAAATATTTAATTGGAAAATAATTAACCAATGAAATTTAAGAAAAAGATATAATTTGTAAACACGAAATGTAAATAAAAAAATCATTAATGAATTTTTTGTACGATTTAATATATCAAATTTTTGTGAAAAATATATATTTTATGTAATAATTATAAAATATCAAATAATTATTTTGTTAAAATATTTGACTTTGTTTCAAAACAAAAATTCTCTCTCGAAAATAGGTTTAAAGTTTTCCAAGATGTATGCAAAAATGTAACTGCTCTGCTTCGTTGACAGAGTACATGAATAACACTTTTATTAATAAATTTGTGAAAAACAAAATATGATTTATGTAAATGCTTCTAATGACTTTTGCTTTAGTATTCAAATATAAAAATAGTTAATGAAATAAACAAGAAAATAGAATTACTTTTAAAATTTTTGTGCGTATTCTTTTCATAAAATTCTAAATTGATTGGAAAAGTTCTGTATAACGTGAATAATATGCATTTATTTTGCATTATATATATATATATATATATGTGTGTGTGTGTGTGTGTGTGTGTGTGTGTGTGTGTTATTGAGCAAAAACATAATTAAATTACTTCATTTAAACAAGAATTAAATAAAATATATAAAACAAACTAAGAAAGAAGAGGAAATATAATAGAAATGTAAGTAAAACACAAAAAAAAGATAAAAGTTAAAAGTAAAAATTTAAAATACAAGAAAATTAAAAATAAAGAAACGCTAATTAAAACAAAAATCAATGATAGAAAAAAATAGAAATTTTCTGAATGCGATGAAAATAATGCCTGTAAATAACAAATAAATGAAGAAAACTAGTAGAAATAAAAAAACGGATAATAAGTACCAACATTTTAGAAAAACTGGGAAAAATCGGGAATATATAATTTCAAACTCCACAAAGAATACCCAAAAAACAGATGGAGAATGGCCAATAAAAAGAACAAGCGATTTTTCACTAAGGGAGACAAAGAAAACAGCATACAAAAAACCCAGAAAATTATATTTTAAAATTTTTTAACCTAATAACAAATTCAACAATATTAGTTCAAAAAGGTAGGTGCTGATTCTACAGTATCTACCTAAAGTTGTTCAATAATTGATCAGGGTAAGACTAGATAACCGCAAGAAATTTCAATGAACACTCAAGATCCTACCTGAGTTAAACCTAAGGGTACAAATACACGAAGAAATCATCGGAATACAAGATATAGAAGCTTTAGATACTAATAGAAAAGCTATACATGAAAAGATCATTTAAAATAGTACCGATATTTTAATTCTGAGGAACATTACAACGATTTGAAAAATATAGAAAAACAAAATCAGATTTGGAATGATAATATTCGTATATTATATTTTCATAGAACACGAAGAACAGCAGAAACCGATTATTGGTGCTATATTAAATAATAAAAACCAACAAACCCCAATATATCCAAATATGAAAACCCTTAGATTAAATGTAAATTTAAAATCATTTCCCGATGCCTTAAATCGTCCAAGATTAGTTGAAGTATGAATTATGAATGAATAAAAATAAATTTATAATTACATTAGAAATTGAACAATTATGGCTTTTTAATGTAAGTACAAATAAAAAATACAAACTAACACCTGAGTTGTTATTATGTATTGAAGGGAATGCTTTTGATGATGAATGGAACTTACAAGTTGATGAAGTTGATACAGCTCATGTATATCTAAATTTAGTATAAATAGGTTTGATCAACTAAATTATTATAAAGCTTTATCGATTGCATTACATCCATCAGATCAAGAGGAAATAAAAACAGATACAGGGATAACAGCCGGTATAAGAGACTTCTCAGTAAAATCATCTAAGAAATCAAATGGTAAATGATTAGATATATTTTATTTCCCAGATAATCCAATTTCACTATTTGAAAATTTGAGAAAATTATTAGCTGCGACAAAAGCATGTCATTCAAATACATATAATCAAGTTAATGCTAATCTTATAAGATTGATGGAATTAAAATTAATAAACAAGTACCAACTACAAAAAAATCCTTGAGAAATATTTCAAAAAAATAAAATTTATATGAAAAAATGACAACAAGTTTTGATTTTGACAAAACTCTTCGTTTTAATCATGATGTTCGGAAAAAAGATTTTATGGAAGTATTACCTACAACAGCAAGTGCTGAAGCATAAAATAATACTGGTAAAATATATTTTAATATTAATCAATCATCAAATCCTTTAGATATTTGTAATTCAAGATTATATTTTAAAGTTAAAGTAATTGGAAATGTAGCAGCTGATAAATTTACATTTGAACATAACTGGTTATTAAATTTATTTACTGATATGGCTATAAAATTAGGTCCTTTAGAATTAGAAAGAATAGAAAGTCGTGATTCCACTTCTTATATTTTAAATTTTAATATGACAGATTCTGATTTTAAAAATAAGTTGTTGGATTCCAGATATCGGTGATGGAACAGCAACAAATGAAGGTTATAAAGAACGATATAGTTTATATAAATTTTCATTTGAAGAATTGTATCCTTGTCAAACTTTATTTAAATTTTTCCAAAATTATAGTAGAATTATAGTAGACCATTTGAACTTTCAATCACAAAAATAATGATTCTAAAAATTGTTTATTTGGAACAGTTGTAAATGATGCAGTTAAAATAAATCTAGCGTCTCTTACTCTTTTGGTTCCTTCAATATCATTTAATCCGAAATTAGAAAATATTATAATGAATAGAATGAACCAATTAATGTAAGATATCTTCAAAGAATAACAACTAATATTGATATACCAACAGAAACAATATTCAGTTGGAAACCAACAGTTTTAAATTCAAGACCTCGATATATTTTTATAGAATTTAAAGATGAATCTATTGAATTTACAAAAAATAATTCAAAAAAAATGAGATAAAGAAATAAAATTTTTACGTGTTCAATTAAATACAACTTATTATCCTCTAGAACAAATGACATTTAGTTTAAAAGATAATTATCAACCAAAACCATATTTATCATATGTTGATGCATGTAATGCTTTTAAAGTAGATCCACAATAAACATGACTGATTTTAAAAATATAAGTAATGTAACCTCTATTAATCTAACTTGTGATTTAATACAAGGAGCATATCAAGATGGAAAACATAATAATTCCTTATTTAATTTCTCATATGGAACTGTGACTCAAGGATAAAGAATCTGTCAAATAATAAACAATCCTACTTATTTACGAACAATCATAAAAACTATTGATTCCATATCTTTTAAAATTGTTGATCAAAATAATGATTTGTTGGATTTCAATGGAGAAACAATTTCATTTAGTTTACACCTCTGTCAGGTCTGACTTGCGACATGTTTAGTTTTTTAAAATGTATAAATTTACAAAAATGTATGAAAATGATACAACAGATTTCGATTTGAGATATTATTCGATATTTAAATTTAGAATGTAGGGTAATAATCAGAGAAAAGGTCAGTGCCGAAAATTCGTGAATATCATAAAAACATAAATATATATATATATATATATATATATATATATATATATATATATATATATATATATATATATATATATATATATATATATATATATATATATATATATATATATATATATATATATATATATATATATATATATATATATATATATATAATAAATTGTTTTCATTCTAGTCAAAGATAAATAATTATCCACTTAAAATGTCCATTATATCTATTGTTCATTTTTGGTTGGATTGACATTATGACTTTAATCGGTAAAACCTAGAATACAAGATACAATTATGATAAATAATTAATTAGATTAATACAAATAAAAGAAATTATAATTGTAATAATAATTATTTTTAAGATTATAATAGTAATATTAAAAAACGTAACTCGAACATCACTGTTACAATATATTCCGACAGATTCCCTGTTAATATCAGGTCGAAATACAACAAACACGACAAGATAAACACGAACACATATTTGTGTATACTAATTTCAATCAATCATTTCAGTCGATCATGATCGTATATATGAGGCGCATTGTTATAATTGTTGAATAATGAATGAACTTTAAAAATAAAATTTAATTTTCAATAAAAGTTATTAACTAATTATTTGGTCTATGAATGTTAAGATATTTTAATAATTTTGTTTATTGTAACTTTTATATAGTTGTTTTTCGTTTTTATTTAATGATGACACAAATTCTGAAAAAAATATATTGTTTAAATGATGTTTAAGTGGCATTATTTTTAATATTTAAATAAATGCCATGTTTATGTTATTTATATTTCATAATATAAAGTGATGATTTTTTGGTAGCAGCATTAATTAAATTTTAAACTATTAAATGATAATTTTAGCCTTTTGGTGCAAATAATATATTTAATAGTATTAAATATTATTATTATTATTATTATTATTATTATTATTATTATTATTATTATTATTATTATTATTATTAATTAAATTTTATTATGATTAATTAAATTTTATTTTTTAACAATTATATTATAATTTAAGCGTTTTGCCCGAATAATATATTTAATACAAATGAAAAAATTTTCAATTAGAACATAGTCGATAGAAGAAACTAAATTCCATGAAATTGACAAGGACTATGTTCTAATTGAAAATTGTTTCATTTGTATGAAATATATTATTCGCAGCAAAACGCTCAAATTATAATCTAATTGTTTAAAATAAAATTTAATTAATCATAATAAAATAAATCATAATAAAATTTAATTAATAATAATAATAATTCGAGTAATCGAGTTTTGATATTGTGGTTGAATCGATTCTTATCGTTTTCTTCTGAAATTCGGGACGTTCTTTTAAAAGTCGGTTTTTCTGGAATTTTTGAGTTTCGGAGTCTTTTCTTATCTAAATTATGAATCAAACTTGAGTTAGTGAACATGTCAAATGTTCTAACTCAAAGAATGGATTCATTAGTGTTGACAATACAACTAATGATAAAGAGGTTTTTGTTTTTTAAATCGACTACTGCTATTTTCGATATTTTTGAAGGTACTAATAATCTTAAATCAAGATATGTTACGATCCAGATGGAGATGATTATGATTATAAAATTCTATGAGAGGTAATATAACTTTGAAATACACATTTAAAACATATTTGAATGATATTTGAATTTGGTATCACATACTTCACAATGAAATGGAAATTGCGCCAGATGAGTTTCCAGTTCTTCTTATCGAAACTTCGATGAACTTTAATGCTGACAGAGGATCCATGACTCAAATTATGTTGGAGACATTTAAGGTAATTTATGTAAGTTATGTGTTACTTCATGTTACTTGCGGAATAAATTAGACTGGAAGAGCTTCAACAGATTTCTTGATGATGAAAACTAAACATACAATTATTTCAAATATTTCTCAAATATTTATTTATATAAAATATAATTTATCGATTTTTTCATAAGAAATATTTTAGATTTGTGTATTTTCCAAAATTCATAAATGCTCTATGATCGATATCAAAAATTCATCATAAAAATACAATTTATTATCGATTTATTGATTTTTATTATCGGTCCAAAAATCAATAATAAATCGGGATTAATTAAATTTAAACAAAATCTTTAAAAGAGAATATCGATTTTTATAGTCATTTTCAAAAATTAATTTATTTGAAACAAATCAAATTAAATGCGATTTTATTATTTATTTTCAACTATTAATTGAAATTATTCTGGGTTATAATATTATAATAAAATTATATTTAATCTGTAACTATCCGAAAATTTTATGTGCCATTCCAGTTGCCTTAGCGACATTTTTGTCCTACTAATTGAATTTAGTGGAATACTGTAATTCCACGTTTCTTTCGATTTTTTTACCATTCTTATTTCTTAAGACATATCGTCTATCATGCACTTTCTCGATCACTTTATATGGTCCCTCATATCTGTCCTAGATTTTGTTGCTTGTTTCTAATTTTACTAACACATCTTCTCCTACTTTGAATTTTCTCCTTGTTTGTTTTTATTGTTCTTCCTTTATATGTTTTTCTTTTGAACCGTATTATTTTTCCCTGCTAATCTTTTTTTCCACAAACTATCTCTTCCAGATTTTTCCTGTCGTTTTTTGTTTGGTTGCATTTAATTTAAATTTGACTTCTGGTAATATCTCTGTCCAATCGGTATACATTTATATCCGCGTACTCACAACCGCGCCGTTAAAAAAAACGCGCGCGCAAACAATACCGCGATCTTGAAAATCGCGACTTGTGAGCAGAAAGATTACATAACAACAAAATACATACGACTAAAATACTTACAATCTCAATCATAGTGATTTAATATATTATTATTAATAGTTTTGCTTAAATAATGTTAGGTTTCATTTTGTTTCATTTTATAGTAATTCTTTTTGATGATGTTTTTATAATGTTTGGGGAGAAAAATAATTAGTAGATCGGAAAATTTAAGAAAGACAAGTTAAAACTAAAAAGTTAGGAATTGAAAAGGTAAAAAAATAGAAAAAATGAAAATGAAAATGAAAAAATAAAAATAATTCATTTAATACATCACTGTGATGCGCGGTTATGATCGACGCTATTATTAATAGCTCGCGGTTATAAATGTCGCAGTTTTGAGAGCGCGTTTTTTAACGGCGCGATATAGAGCGCGCGATTATTAAAGTAAACCCTGTCCAATCCACTTCCTTCTGTCCGGTAAAGTAGCATTTATCATCTCCTTTTGTTTCAGTTTCATCTAACAAGTACAATTCCGTAACTAAACTTTTTAATATGCGCTCAGTTTCGCTCGATTCATCTACACTCAAAGACTCAGTTTCAGCATCATTTTGTTTCTTCCGACATATTGCAATGTCATTTTCCGTTTCGACGAAGTTCTCTTCACTTTTCGTTTTATTTATACTTGGTAATATCCTGTTATCGGTGCTCATTTCCTCGATATCCCTTTTAGCTTCATTTTCCGATCCCATTTCCTCATTTCCATTGTTTCTAATCTCAAGAAGAGAACTAAATCAAATAAGTTTTTTTTGTGTCAGCATGATTTCTTACATCGGTTTATTTCTAACCTTTTTCATTCCTAGAATAATAATAATTACATTAATTAATAAACGGTGACAAGATTCTTGTTTTCTATTTAAAAAAACATTGACAGCTGCAAAATTATTGAAGTTGATGAAAATTTTATTCTGTAAAATATATCGGTTAATGTCTCTAAGGCACTGGGAAATGTTCCTGCAATTCCATATTCGGAAATTTCTGTTAAAATGGCAGATGTTGAATATAAATATTTTGTATTTTGTCATCTAGAAATAGTGAAAACAGAATTAGACTTTACATCACTTTTCCCAGTTGATTTATGAGGACAACTTATCAACCACTGCCAAATTTCACTTTATTTCATAATCATTTTAAATCCTCATGCTATTTTAACTATGACTTCTTCAAACAACTTTTTCGTAATTTTCCTTGGTAAATAAATATAACAAATTTAATTTAGAAAATTATGGATAATGCTAATATTAGTAGCAATAATAATAATAATAATAATAATAATAATAATAATAATAATAATAATAATAATAATAATAATAATAATAATAATAATAATAATAATAATAATAATAATAATAATAATAATAATAATAATAATAATAATAATAATAATAATAATAATAATAATAATAATAATAATAATAATAATAATAATAATAATAATAATAATAATAATAATAATAATAATAATAATAATAATAATAATAATAATAATAAAAATAATAATAATAAAAGAAAAAGATAAAGATGAAGAAGAACGTGTCACTCGAACATGAAACTCGAAAGTGACAATAGATTATGCAAATGTGGTCGTACGTATAGGAATCGCTTTTATATGTAAGATGAAAATACATTTGATTTTCCATTATATTAAAGAAAATTTATTGGATAACCCATCTAATGGTACATGTAGTATAGCGTTGATTTGTTGAATGTAGTTTTTTAAGTAATTACAAATTATAATCATTATTCTTATTCGAGACATAGCTTTTACAAACCAATAAATAGAACTATATAGAGTAATTCTCTATAGTAATAATTTATTATATAGAAATTACAAATTCAAAAAAAATCCAAGCTGCAACATAACTTAAGAAGCATTTTTATTCCTAAACTGAATCCAAGGCATCAATATCTAAATTCGAAGATCCAAGCTTTAATATAAGTTGAGAAGCATTTTTTGCCCTAATCCGAATCCAAGATATCAATATCTAAATTTGAAGATCTATGCTTTTGTATAAGCTGATAAGTATTATTTACCCTAAAACGAATCAAAATCCTAAAATCTTAATCTTAATCCTAAGCCCTTACAGTTATAGATAAACCTATAGTTTACGCTGGTTCTTCTCTGGCAATTTTTCGGGTAAATATCAATATCGTATCTACTGCAAATAACAGTTCAATCACCGCTACCTGACGATTTTCTGAAGTATTATTTATTTTGTGGTTAATAAAATTCGTAATTTTATTTAATTGTTAATTTGTATCTTTTCAACTATTGTACATACAAGCACCCGGATTGTCCCGACACTTTTTATTGGTGCCTCTATCAGGTTCTACAAAAATTCTCCATTACACACAAACTCTAAAGATACAAACAATTCTATATATAAACACATAAGCTTACAATACCCAAACATCACAATAGTAAACTTTAACATTTTATTGGTGCACTCAATGCCAAAAGCTCATTTTTTCAGATTCATTAATAGTCATTAGTTGGCGACGCTCTGATATGGGTCACGCGATTTTCAAAAAAATATTATATTTAAAAATTATATTTAATTATACATTTTGGGTAAACTGAAGTAATGTAACTGATGGTCGCAAGGGTACTGCTCATATCTATTACCCTTGTGAGCAGTACCCATAGGGGGACAGAATATCTTGTCGGATAAACTCTGACTATATGGGGGGGGGCGATTTACTTCAGTTTACCCTACATTTTAATTTAATTTTAAAATGCATTAACATATTGATTTAATTATACATTTTAATTTAATTTTAATTAAATATTTGAAAATCGGGTGACCCATATCAGAGCGTCGCCCATTAGTTTATAAAACCTTCTCATTTTTTACCTAATATTAAAAATTAAAAAATGCAAAAAAATTCAAATTATGCCATTTATTTATAATTATAAAACAAAACCCAAAAAAAATTAATTTAAAAATCTACAGATTTATTGATAAATCAAATGCGGCAACAAAAATGTCAACTTTGACACGAAATGATACTCTATTCAAATGCCAAAATAATAATTCTTAATTTCTAACTTTCAATATTTTTTATCGGAATTGAAGAACAAAATTCGCATTTCATGCAATTTTGACATGGGCCTTTGTCTTTCCCATATACTGGTCGCGCTCCGTCACTTCCGGAACTGATGGTGGCTTGAAATTCGAGTTTTGAGTCCGTTTCACTGATTTGACTGGTTTGGTTATAATTGTTTGGATAGAAAAGCCGATACGGAACGGCACAAATATCGTTGACAATTGTTTCAAAAGAGGGGTTCAATTTGTCGTAGCATTTCATTATGGGAACTAATCTCAATTTTATAGCTGATGAAATATGACTTTTTGTTACGGATCTAATATTTGATTTTGACCCATTCATGAGGGACTTTAGCTGAAATTTTATCAGGTTTGGATTTATTATTATTTCTGACATTTTTAACAGTCGGAACATATCAAATTTAGAAATTTCTTATTGAATAAATTATTTATAATCAATTTATAATAATAATTTTAAAAATAAATTTTAAATCCGTATTATTACGTACGTATTTACGTACACTGTTTGGCATTCTATGGCAATCTAAACTTTACACATTTCTAAAACAATGTGTAAAATCCTGGGAAAACTGTAAAACCAGATACATATTTATAATTTCTCGGTCAGAAAATCATAATATTAAATTCATTTTTCTTACATGTATATGAAAAAATATTAAGAATGTAAATGATCAATTCAAATCTACAAAATAAACAATTTTTCGGTTTGTCAGTGAATTGAGATGTTAACAACTACTAATCTGAATCCGATCGTGCTTTATAACAACGATTACAAAATTTCAGCGATATTCTAAAATATACTTATCAACATAAATGCAATTTAGTACTCTCCTTGTTGATCACAACTACGCGAATTGATAAAATTATTTGATGGCTATCGGTACTTATTACGACGCTTTATGAAGAATAGTACAATCAATCAACTGCTTCCTATACTTTGAATATGTTGGCACAATTAACTCGATTCCTTCGTTTACTTGCATTACTTTTCCTCTTTCTTTAATTTATATTTAAAGTCAGACAATTTTATTGTCATTTGCAATCCGCGATTTGGTCAATTAAACGTCATCTATACTCTATACAAGTTGTACATAATAGTGCTATTGTTCTCCGGTGTTGTAATTAGTACTCAATAGCCACTATTGCAATATTGCATCATTTTCTGTCGTTGTGAATTTGTAGTAAATTGTGCTGACCAATAAAAGTTTATACATTGTCTGGGAATCTTTATTGTTATCAGCCAAGACATACTTTGGAGTTAGATCAATAATTCTAAATTTCATATTTCAACGACAACCCAAGATAATTAACGAAATATAACGAAAATATTTTCTATCATTTTGATAATTTTAAATTTTCGAATGTTTCCAAATGAAATCTAGTAAAATTTCGGAAACAATGAAAGGTAATTTTTTTCAGAAAATTTAAATTTTCAAAAACATTTTTAAAGTTAGTCTTAATATTGTATTTCACAATAAAATATTTGGTCGGAAGATTTATATAATTTTTTAGTTCTTATAAAATCAAAGAAAATAAGAAAATAATAATTATTTATTGAATCCAACATATTTCACATTCAATTTTAAGATGCAATCTGTCTATGTAAAGCTTTTTCATGCCGTTTTTTATTTATTAAAAGTATAAAACTTATGTCTTTTTGAATAAAAAAAGATTATCAGAAGTTATCAAGAAATTTTTTATCATATACACTTGTAAAAACACAAATCTAAATTACGCGCATAATACATTACTTTTTCTACTACTTACAAAATTTTTATTGTTTTTTTGCACAGATTCTTTCTTCATATTTGTCAAATGTTCAGTCCAGTGATAAAAATAATAAATAAAATTAAATAAAGTTTAAAGATTAATTATTTTGGGATAAAAAATGTCAACGAATGACATAGTTTAATTAAATTATAAAATGTTGTAGATTTTATTATAAAATCTTGTTGTTTTAAATTATGATTTATGATTTATGAACAGGCAAATACAATCAATAATCAACGCCCACAAAGACACCATACATAATTTAATTTTGAATAAAGAAGTTATTTTGATTGTCAATTTATTTTAATAATATAGTAGTGGGATATGTCACCTACAGTACACCCCCCTAAAAATTAAAAAATATGGTAAGTCTAAAAGTACAAAAAAATTTAAAAACAAAGACAATGACTCATTCAAGGTCATTGAAACAAAGACAATGACTCGCTCAAGGTCATTGGATGACTCATCAAGGTCATTTAAACAAATATCATGACTCATCAATAATCATGACTCATCGGATGACTCATCAAGGTCATTTAAACAAAGACCATGCCTCATCAAGGTCATTTCAGGGTTGTGTGACTCATCCAATGTCTTTTTCAAGGTCGGATGACTCATCCAAGGTCATGTGAGTCAATACGATGACTCATCAAGGTCATATTATTATTTTTCAAAAATATTATTAAGTATGCTAGTGGTGTCCTACTATTTGGCATGCCAAAAGTTATTGTTCCCATCAATCTATTTCATCGATCGATAGCTTATTTTGAAGCTTAGTGCAAGACCTTTTGAATGAGCTATAGAGATCATCATCACTATTATTATTGGTAAAGTTATTATAAGACCGTATTTAAAGCCAAATGTCCGCAAAATCGATTCATTTCAAGATTATTTTTCTGTAGGCCTCCCGGCCATAATTTGGCTCTTTGAATTCTCGCTCTCCACAACTTAGGCAAATGATACTTTGTGAGAACTGAAACTTTACCGATTGTATTGTTTTTCAATGCACATTTCTACGAAGTGTTTGACTGAAATTCCAGATGAGATGAATTGAACAACAGAATCGTTATGATACAAAAAAACAAAGTCGATACTCGCATTAATTTTATCTTTATTCCATGCATACAGGGTATCTTGTAAATCTGCTAGAATCTTTTCCCAATTCTGTCTACCTGAATTCAAAGTATTAACTGCATTAACGACATTTACTTTATTTTTCCAGCCTAGTATCAAACCGCAATCTACTAAGTATTCCTCGTCTTCCAGACATCGATTCTCAAATTTTAATTGCACTTGCCATCCACTGGATTGACACAGTATATGTTCCTTTAGCTCTCTGATTTGTCCGTAGGCATTTACACGGAATTGTCACTTCACATTATCAAGTCCGTATCCACTTGATTATCTGGAGTGCTACAAGAGAAGCGAACTATATAATGGAAAACTGGTGAACATGAAAGGACAACAAAAGAGAGAAGGAAATTAGAGACAAAGTGACGCGAAATTGAAAACGATTTGAGAGTCGATTTGAGAGATAAAATTATTGAAGAAAATTAGACGTTGGAGGAAACGTTGTTGGACAAACGATTGTCAAAAAATAATTGTAAAGGAAATAATTGTGGAAAATAATTATTGGAGAAGAGTTGAAGAGAAGAATTAGTTGAATAATAAAACGAAAGGAAGTTATTTGATTATTTGAATAAAGTTTGGAAGAAATTCAAAGAAAACAACCAACTCAAAATCCCAGTTTAGAAACCAATCAGTAATTTGTGATCTTTTAATCCGGTGCTATACATAAGTGCTATTCCTCACCGAGTGTTGCAGTAAGCATTGTATAGTCCACCAAGCAGAGTGTTGAATTTATTGTCAGTGTCAAGTGAAAGTTTATTTGTGATGACCGTATCCCTTCCACAAATGGCATTGTATTTGTCCATTGGTATTCACTTTGTCACTTTGTGGTGAAGGTGACGCTGACGATGATCTTGATCTAGTGGAACAGTTTCTGCTAATATCCCCTTTCTTTCCGCATCGATAGCATTCAACATCACTGTTGATCCTTTTGTTATCTGTGAATCTCTTGTTAGGGCTGGGATTTTTCCCATATTTGAACCAACATTGATTTGAGTAGTGCCCGGACTTTTTGCAATGTTCGCACTGAGGGTTGTTTACCTGTCCATTTTATTGCACGTTCATGGCTGATCTACTGGCTTGAAATCTATTATTTGGTCTCAAAATTGGACTACTGATTTGGTTTATTTTCTTTTCATCCCATGGTGCTTTCACGGGAGTAATTGACCGCTCACGTCTCTCCACATTAACTCCAAAATCATCTGATCTTTTCGCACTTTTTAAATTCAGCTCGATCTTCTTCACGAGCTCATCGAAATTAGAAAAATCCACATAACATAGGGCCTTTTTGATTTCGGAGTGAACTCCGGTTATAAACTGATCTTCCAATAACTCTTTAACCTGCTTGGTCATATCTACTTGATCTGGTTTGACTTCAAAGGCTTTATCTGCTAAAGTGGTCAGATGATAAGCAAACTCACTGACCGATTCATCTGAACCTTGAACTCGATTATAGAATTTCTGTCTCATGATTCTTTTGACATCTCGCTTCCCTTGCTGCACCCTTCAAATAGAGTGGGAATCTCTGAACCATAATGGCTTGTGTCCATCCATATGCTGAGGCATACATATAATAATCTCCCATGAAATCCGCGAATTCAACAGGGTCTCCTCCATATTGATTGACTGCTAATTTTTGGCAACTTGCGAAATCAATTATCTCTCTATTGAGAGGCATAACAGCATTATCATTTGCCATTTGGACTTGTTTTTGACTTCTGAGGTTGTATCGACTCACTTTGAGCTAAACTTCAAACGTTAAACAATAATTTAAATTTACTTCACAAATTCCTTTAAATCTTCCCATAATAACCTTTAATATCTATCTCGTCAGCACTATTTTCCAACAAATTTTCACTAATTTTTCAATAATTCTCAGCCGACCTTCAATCACTTCCGTACTGTTTTTCCTAATATTTTTCCAATAACTTTCAATAATTCTCCGCCGACTTTCGATCACGTCGGGCTCACCAGAATATATGTTGGGTTATCTTTAAATTTAGAAAGAAAAGTATTACTTAAGATGAACATACAAAATAAGGATGAAAACCGATACAAAGCCCCATTGGAAATAATTAAGAAAATACATGAAAATAGTTATGATATGGTAAGTACATCCATTAATAGAGTTATTCAAAATATCATATAGCTAAAACATTTTAAAGTGAGGGGATATAAATACATAATGATTAAAGTAATTAATTGATAAATATTTCATTTTTCTGCGTAGATCAGCGCTTCTCAACCTTTCTGTTATTGCGACCCAGTTTACCAACGTAAATATTCTCGCCCCCCCCCTATTTTTATCTATCGAAAATTATAGTGTCATAATGAAAACGGTCCGATATTCGTACATTTAATTTTATTGGTAAAATGCGACTGTTTCCTATAAATGCGCAGTAATGTATACGTCTATCCATGCCCTTTATTTATACTATATATTTGAGAAGTTAAATGTCTTGAATCTTCAACTTCAAGGAACAAATATATATATATATATATATATATATATATATATATATATATATATATATATATATATATATATAGATATATATATATATATATATTGGAAACAAATGATAAAGTCAATGTTTTTGTAGAAAATTGGATTTGTGGCTTAGAAGTTTAAAAGAAAAGAAATTGAAAATGTTTCCGAATATAAATGAATTTGTAAAGAGATACAAAACCGAAGAAGTACATATAAACGTGATTTTATTAACTATAAACAAACATCTAAGCATGCAAGCAAAAGATTTTAAAAACTACATTTTTGCTGAAGAAAAATTTCTATCACGTTACGAGGGGGTTAGGGACCCATATCACAATGTTCCACAAGGTCTCCAGACTTCTGAAGAGGAAACATTTATTGATTTTACAACAAACAGTGAAATCAAAAGACAATTTAATATGAAATCGATTTTTGAATTTTGGGCTGGTTTGGATGACGAGTTTGCGACATTAAAACAAAGAGCTTTGCAAATACTTTTCCGTTTTCAACATTTTATCTTTGCGAAACCGGATTTTCTGCGGTGGCTTCCTTGAAAACAAAATATAGATCATATAGGTAAATATAGAAAAGGAACTTAAGGTATCCATATTTGGTATTACTCCTTCATTTCAAAAACATTGCAATGAGAAATAGGCTCAAGGAAGTCATTAATTAATAACATAACATATTTAACTGGTATTTGTTTCATACTAATAAACTTAAATAATAAATATAATAAATTATTTATTGGTAATATGTATTCTTATTTTAAATATATATATATTTTTAATTATATATTTTTATTAATATATTTTTAATTATATATTTTTTTAATTTTTAATTATACAATTTCTTTTATTTAACCTTCAACAAAGTTGGGGATAAAAAATGTTGAGAATCGCTGGCGTAGATGAAATCTTATCAAAATCTAAAAAAATTCAATTCAAAACATTTATTTGTGAAAATCACATGTGCAAGTATATTAAAAGTGTAATCTATATCAGACCCTAGACATAGTCTCCATCAGTTTATGAGACTCTGGAGGTGACATGTAAAATTTTGAAACTCGTTTGTGAGCTTGGCCTCCGATTTTGACTTCAATTATTGGCGGAAATTGTTACTCACCTCTCCTGAATTTGTTGAGTTATTGGGTTGGTGATAGTATTTGTAAATTTAAATTTTTCACTCTGACTTCAAAGCGTGTTTGATTAACTCACAACTTAACAATCTAGAACACTATAAGCTTTATTAATATTCATACCAGATCGTACAAATTCCAATTAAAACCAATTAACTCTAAACCAATTAATCGCACAGAGATTATTGCGACACATTGTGAAGAATATCCCTTTCTGTAACCACAACAATTATCACTAGCAGTCAACCACTCAATTATATGGTACGTTAATCGATTGTTCTATTTGCTTTGACCATAAAATTATTCACTTTACTTTCTTTTTATTACTAAGTCTACAAAAGATTCTCCTCATTCTACAAATCAATTATTTATTATCAACAGTGCTCTTTTGTTCTTCTAACTCTTTTCTAACTCTTTTATGTCTGATTCTAACTTCTGTGTCTTCCCTTTTATAGCTTGCTCCATTTGCGGTATTTAAGATAATTTTGTTTACCATTTCTTTTTACTTCCGTTTTCTCCAGTTTGTTATGACGATCTTCCCCCAGGTAATTTACTTATTTATTATGCTATTTATCATTTAGGATTCCTCAACAAATTACTGAAGTTTCTCCCACTTCGATAGCACTTTTAATTCCCGAAGATAAAGCATTCCATTATGTTTGTGTCGGGTGAGTAGGCCGGTTGATTTAATAAAGACACACTCGTTTCTTCAATGTCTGTGACTCTTGAAATAACTGGACAGCTTAAGTAGCAATCTTTATCAATTATTTCACGCACAATTATAATATTATTTTCTGCAGTGCTCGTTCTAGGTCTTCCTGAACCTTCTTTTCCCTCAAAAAGCGTTCGCCGTTTTCCTGCAAACTCTTTGCTGTACTCTCTGAAGGCTAACGATATTCTCTGCACCCTAAAGTATTATATTTAATCAAACAAGATATAAAAATCTAGAAATATTAGAAATATTAGCAGTCATTCATCAAGAAATGCATGAAAAATTTACACAGTGATATTCAGCAACAAAGTTATCTCCTAGAATCGAAAGGCTATTTCGACATAAAAATTGGGTAATTAATGAAAATGATAAGGCAGCTCGCCTGAGCAATCATTGATAATGTATTTTTGAATAAATAATCTTATCCTATGTTGATTCTATTTTAAAACACGTGATTAATTAATTTTTTTCCATCATTTAAAATTTATACGTTTAAAGAAATTTAAATAATTGATAAAATATTTTCAAAATAAAAACGTTTAAAAAAATATTTATTATTATTTATTATTAACATTTATTATGCATATTAATTATTTAAAAATTAAATTATATTTATAAACGTTGGTAATATATTTAT
This sequence comes from Schmidtea polychroa, assembly GCA_959609185.1. NCBI lineage: Eukaryota > Metazoa > Platyhelminthes > Tricladida > Dugesiidae > Schmidtea > Schmidtea polychroa. The sequence continues at coordinate 8,337 of CAUHTR010000375.1, read as the reverse complement.
TTGACTTAATACCCGGGAAATTAAAACAAATTGCAACGTAAAATAATTTTTTTAATGATTATAAATTGCAATAAATGCAATTTTAACCATTAAATTCATTCATTTTTGATTTTGAAATTTTTACAGACAGAAAATGAACATCATGTTATTATTCCCGGAGATCTCCTTGCTAATATTTTCGTAAAATTTATTGTTGATTTATATCATTTACTCAGATATGTGTGGATAATTACATTTCAATTTACTTTATTGTTAATAATAGTAAAATAATAATAATAATAGTACTTTTAATTTAATTTTTTAACTTTTTAATAAGATAGATAATCAATGGCTGTATGGATAATGAATGATTGTAATCACGACCATACATCAAAGATACCTTATCTACCGTATTTCTTCGAAAGATAGACCTACCTCCAAAATATGAACTGGTCGATAGTTATCAAAAATAACATTTAAAATCAGCGTTAATAAATTAACACCAATATGATGTTATAATAAATCAGCGCTTTTTTTCTGGAAAAAAAGGTGCCGGAAAGTATCTGCACTATCCTTTATATGCAAAAAAATGACGCTGAAATTAGCTAACAAATAAAATAATTATGCAGGACACAAAATATACACTTATTAGTTATTAGTAACTTATTATCCATAAATTTTATAATGTAAAAAAAATGTAAAGAAAAATGAAATCGTAAAGTTGTTTATAGCAAATTCCATTATAATAATAGTAATCACACATAGGAAGCATGGAGTTATGATTCACTCGCTTTGGCGTACGACTACTACTTTTAATTTGATTGTAATTGACTATTTGAAATGTCAGAAATAGAAATATGACAAAAAAACCAAAACATATGTCAATTTTTTTAAAATCATTCAGCGGAAAAAGGTGCCGTAACGCCGTTCCGGAGCGTTCCGCCAGAAAAAAGCACTGTAATAAACTAATAACTCGAAAATGTAATAAAATCTATTTTGATTATCTTTTTTACAATTTCAATATTTTGATAAAAACTTTACCCATACAAAAAGAAAATAGTGGAGAAATCTAGAGTCAAAAACCTTTCGTTTTTTTGTAAAAACAATTTAAAGTTGAGGTTAGTTAAAAAATGGCGTGTTCAATATGATAAATTGCTAAAATATTCAAATAATAGAAATAGAAAAAACACAGTACGGAATCATTCAGAAAACCTCTTATCACAAAGCTGAAAGACATTTTGTTTTAATGGATTGCTGAACGAAGAGCAAATACTTTTGTACTACGGTGAGCAGGCACACAAAAATGTGCTCTTTCATTTGTATTGCAGATTGATATCTCTCATGACAATTTCCAATTCGATTGCCATTACTGAAACAGCTACATTCGTGGGACAGACAGACTTAGACAACAATTGATTCCAGTGGAGCCTCTACGATTTATGTTCCTTCAATGGGATACGAAAGTATGAGATGAGAGTTACTTGTGCTCAAAATTAGTATAAATGATAAAAACACTTACGCCATTATTAATAGCAAAAGGCGAAAAATACCGAATCGAATGCATTTCAGGCATTTATATTATTGAGACCGAAAAGGTTTGGTGCATCCAGGCTGTAATAAGAAAATGGGTTAGGGTTAAGGTTTAAGTTAGGTTAGGATATTCAGCTAGCACTCATCGTACTAATGATATCAAAATTTTTCTTTAAGAGAGAAAAACTGATCAAGTGATACTTATTTGCAGAACCTTGACATAGTCATTAACAAGCCTTTTAAAGATTATTGGAGAACAGAAATTATTAATTTCATTGAAAATCGACGAGAAAGAAATCAAATCAAATTTAAATGAAATCATTGGTTGGGTAAAAAAAGCTTGAGATAAGATTAATGATCAGTGTATCTTAAATGCTTTAAAAGCTGAATATTTGGATAAAAGGTTTCATTTAACGAAAGTGCAATAGCTACGCATGAAAGATTTGGACCAATTATTTTGCAAGAGCTCTAATTCAAAAGTAACCAGCTGAGTAATAATTATTCACCTCATCATGATGATTTTCTAGAAGATTATGAAATGGCTGTTTTAGAATAAAATAATCTATTTACTTTAATCTTTATTAATAATTTTCTAATTTTAATTAAATTTTTAAAAAATATTAGACTTAACACAATTTTATTAAGATTTTTCTGAAACAAATTAATACAAGACCTGTCTATCTTTCGAAGAAATACGGTATCTTAAAACCATTAAAATTTCTATTCTTTGCACTTAATAAGTAATTCTTATATAAAATGCTTTTATTCTGCCAGAACGCGTCGGAACGCACCTTCTTTTCGTTATGATTTAAAATATAATCTGCAAAAATTTCCATTTTTTTTGTTTTTTGTCGTATTATAAAAGATATGCAAAAAATATCTCAAAAATATCTCAAGAATGGACGAATAATGAAATATCTTATTATGGCGAAGATAGAAAGCAACAGTTGAGGTCGCTGCGAAAGAAAATTTTGATCACAAAGAAGCTGCATTAAAGATGGTTGAAGAAGCTGAAAAGAAGACTCTTGAGAAAATTATTTTAAAGTCTTTAACGCATGAGAAAAATGTAACAGCAAACATTTTTCGAACTGCATATAAAGTAGCAAAAGGAAATCAATCATTTAATAACTTTGAAATGGAAATTGATCTACAAGAAATGAACGGAGTTGAAATAATTCGCATTCTTCATTCTAAAAGCGCATTCATTAATATTGTCAATTATATAAGTAACGAAATGAGGAAAAAGATGATTGCAGAAGTCGTGAAATCAAATATTATATATATTATAAAAACGTTTTTTTCTAATTTCACCACTGATTTCTTTTCCAGTGACATTATATTTATTAAAAAGCTTGACTATAAATCGGTAAATTTATCATTGTTTTTTTTATATATTCTTCATATATTTGATATCAATTGAAAAGAAATCATTTGGGAAATTTGAAAAATGTTCTTATCATATATATATATCAATAATTTCCAACATTGCTTATAAAATCATGCATGTTTATTTTTTACCTAGCTGGACATTGCTCTATGTCTCTATAATCTTTTATCTATATCCATCGGAAACCTCCAAGAATTGTCTTTCTCATAGCAGTTTTAGAAACACTTTTTTATTATCATTACTTCCTCATTTCAATAAGTTCTTGTATAGGAATTATTTATAAATACTTCTATCATATTTTACTCATTAGTTTATTTAGAAATAAAAGAAAATGAAATATATTTTAATTTCCTTTATGTTCCTCTCTCCTCTACAGTTGACCACTAACCGAGCTTTTATGAAAGAATTTTAATTTTTTATATTTGTATTTTATTTCTCAAGAAAAAATACTGTTAGTTATAATAAAAATTTGTATATTAATAATTTCATAAATTCACTTTTATAATACAACTCATTATTTGCCTCTCGCTCATATGTGTTTCCCTCGAAAATATTAATCTTTTATTTGTTCAATATTTTAAATGTTTTATTTTTTTTTGAATTTTTTTATTGTTTTGCAAGCATTTCTTTGTGAATTTTTGCCTTAATTAATAGTATCCTAACAGTTTGAATTAACAAAGGTATCACTATAAACAATGTTGTCGCTAAATATATTTTTGTTTCATTTGTCACGATTCATGATATCATAATTTTGGTACACAAATATGACACAAATATTTCAAAATATGTGTTTAATTATACCGGAAATCTTACTAATCAATTGAGGCTTTACGAATAATTAAACAATAATAACTTTTAACAATGAAACATTATTCAAACAAGTTTAAAAATATAAAAAAATGTCAAAATTAATTGTTTTTCAAATTGATTTTTATTAATTAATTAATTAATTTTGTTATATTTTATAAAATGTTAGTAGTGATTTTAAAAGAAAAATCTTTGAAATCCGCCGAGAACATTTCTGTGAAATCAATAAAGAGAAAACATTTTAAAGTGAAAATTTTAGAATGGGTAAAAGGTTTTAGTAAAGTGAGTAAAAATATTAGTAGGTGTATGTTTGAGAAGGTGGGAGGCATTTTCCCTTTGGTGTTACGGGCTCACAAGATACTACTTGCATTCGTGCATATTTTATTCTAACCGGCAAGTGTATAATGTGTGTTATGTATCACACGCACCCGTTATCAGAAGCCAAAGCTAAAATTTAACTTCTATACTATAATATTTATTTAGAATTTACTGTATTTAACTTATTTTAAACTATATATTTTTTAAATATATATAATATTTTGTTCAGAAAAAACACTATTTTCTATTGAGCTTAAAATAAATTCTTTCAAGAAGAGAACTCTCTATCCGGACCTCTTCCCAATTGCGTTATGGCAATAAATGCATTTTATAATTTGACAGCACTCGCAACCATGAAACTCACGCTACATCACTTGGTAAATTCTATTACAAATTTGAAATGCAGTTGAGATGTGCATTCGAGCCACATCACCAGGATACATTATCGAACCACTTGATAAGGTTTATAAATTGCCATAATGTGTGATAAAGGATCACTATAGTCCAGAACGATATCCGAAACATACATCATTGTTATTCCCGTAAATATTTTCATTATCATAATCGTCAACATTTTGATTTTCATGTTCTTCCCAATTTTTATTGGTGCATAAAATGCCTCCAATATAAATTGAGTCATGGATTCTCTATCAGCTTTGAGAATATTGAAAAGAACTTCTTGATCAGATGCAATATATTTAACATGAACAAATATATGTTTATAGCAACTATCATTGTCAACACTTATGAATTCATATCCATTCTTCAAGTTACACCATTTCATAATGAAAAACGAAAGTTTTTTAAAAATCTTTATTCTCAAAAAATAAGTGAAACTCCTTTTAAAACAAGAATTCCTTTAGAATAAAAAAATTAGTCAATTAATAATAAAAAAATCCGAAATACCTTGCCTCGCGTCTGTGTGCGCAACCCAACAGTAAAATTACAAGCAATACTCGATGCGCATACAGACGCGATACATGATTAAACTCAGGATTGACCATCACTGTTTATAATTGTTATTCCCTAAATTATGAGACAGTTGATTGACAATTTATTGCATAAAATTAAAATTTTACAACTATAATTTTACGGTTAAAATATTAAAAATAATTATTATAAACTGTTAACAATTGTTATTCCCTAAATTATGAGACAGTTGATAATGACAATTTAATGCATAAAATTAAAATTTTATAACTATAATTTTACAGTTAAAATATTAAAATTAATTATTATAAACTATTAACAATTAAACGACACCTGTCAGTTAGTTTTGGGAATTTTATTTACCAAGCAATTTCTTTGGTGAATAACAGAATTATTATTTAATTGAAATTATTTATGAAAATGTCTTCCTTTAGTGGATAATAAAAAATAAAACCTAAAACGTTCTGTTGGAAGTTTGACAACCCCATAAACGGTGACATGTAACCCATATTTGTTTTCCTCTCTCAATAGAACATCAAAATGTACTAATACGTAGGAAACGAATTTCTCTTCAATATCATAAAGATTTTTATGTTCATAATGACTACAAATAAAAGTATGGATGTTTCTTTTAATTAAATTTTAATGCTGATATTTTTTGTTATGAAAATTATTTTGTGCAAGGGAAACTAATTTGAGAATTTCTGAGAATACACAAGCTAACACTGATCTCTAAGTTAAGGTGTTGATAGGAAAAGGAACGAGTGAAAAACACTCACATTCATATTTTCAATGGACAATTTTTAGATACGGAAGAAAACTTTATTTCTTACCTTTTAATGGATTTCGAAATAACAATGTCTTTAATGTGTTTTAAACTTTTTAATCTTTGAAATTCGGTATTTTGATATTAATGATTTATACAATCACTGTTTATGTATGTACTTTATACGTTTGTTGTTGTTTATACATAGATAAATGTTTGGTGTTGTTTATGGGAGAAACTCTGCGACCAAACCTGTATTCAGAACCGATTTCTTCCTTCTCCTGAGGCAAGTTGAAATTATCAGCTATTTCTTGTATAGCTAAACATCCCGTAACATCAGCTGTTACATGCATATTATATAAACATATTACATTTCCTATATTAAAACAACTAGATCGATAATTGTATATTTTACACTTATATTTTACACACAAACTTTCGAATGTATTGAAAATTCCATTTCAGGAATTTCACCTTTTATTTTGAGGCAGACATATAGGATAAGAAAAATAAGCAAAACATACAAAAACAGAACATAGGATCGAGTTGTTATAGTTGCTCCGTAGGAAATGAATGATAATCTAACTCTTGTGGTTTCCATAATAATAACAAATCCAACACAATTGGTTTTATTTTGATCACAATAATTACAAGTCGCAATATTCAGTAACAAAGACGGTGGCCATTATCTTATTTTGATTCTAATGGTAAGGGACCCTACGGGAAACAGCCTCAAACTAACGAATTTGATTTGACTTTAATAATATTTCACTGAAAACCTTTTCTGTGACTTTACCTATTACTTGCTTCGATGTAAGAGTCCTGATTCTTATTGACTCAATTTCTTCAACCACTTTTACAAATTGGTTTTTGTATGGCTTTGCTGCATCAGTCGTTTAGAAACTGAATATCTTTAATCCAATTTGCCCTCGTGCTGCCGATGGAATTTCTAAAAAATTTAATTATTTTGATTTTAAAATTTACTGTCATGAAAGCAGCCTTTGAATACCGAGGTTCGATTTCCTTATTGACATAATTAATGTATTAATCAATCAATTAAGTAGTTTTAATTTTTAAATGGCATTGGCTAAAATCTCCGTCAATTTAAAATTATTATATTGGTGTTTGTTTTTTCATTTGCTATCTGCCCATACTTTTCCCCCCGAAAAATATAATTTTTTATTTTTTATTAATATTTATGACTGGTATTTTTCTGAATTTTCATATAATTTCTCAATCTCAACAATAGTAAAAACCCAAGCAAACAGGCAATAAAATATAACCGTTCAACTATTATATTTATTGAAAAGTATTTATGAAAAAATGAATGACACGAAATTTCAAATCATTTCCGTGTCTTCCACTCACAACATACTTTTTATTATAGTTGTAGAATCCTCAATATATGACATAATTTCCTCACTAGGTAAATCATTACATGCTTGATCAACTTTTTATTTAGACTCATTTTCAGATTCGTCAATTGTAGGGTCCTCAATATACAACATATTTTCTTTACTAATTTCATCTTTGTATACGGCCATTTTACTTTTCTGAAACCTTGTAAAACCTTTTGTAACGAGTTCAATCATTATAATCCATCCACCATAAGCAGCGATTCGTGACACAATTTTTAATTCACTAATAATATTTTTTTATTTTGTAATTTATAAACTTTTTAACATTTTTTAACCATTTCATTAATAAAATACATTAAGATATCGGAAATACTTGGCGATTCAAATGAATGTTAAATTATTTTGACTTTAAAATAGAAATAATTCCAATTTATTGCATAAATTATTAACAAATATAAGCACTTTTCCAATATTTGAAATACATTAAAAAGATGTAGGGAAAAATTCATTATGATTCATGTTAATATTTAAAAGCTTTTATAATGATATCAGGGTATCTATGAAATCAAAATACAAACTTTTAAATAATTTACCGGAAACTCATTTCAATAATTTCGGCTTTCTAAAGTTTTCTGCAAAATTAATGAAAACAAGAGTCACAGTTTGGTGGATGGAAACACCAAATACCCAATACATAAATGTAATCAAATGAAAACCAAATTTCAATGAGATACATTTACAATATAGTGAAAAACAGGATAAAAAGATAAGAATTCACCTTAGTGTTATTCTTTGCTGTTTTATTAAGATAAATAAAATTCATTATGATTCTATAGATTCTATAGATTCTATATTTACTATAGAAATGTAAAACGTGATAGAAAAATTAAATAATACAGAAAAACAATACATAAGTAGTATGTAGTAAGGACTCTAGTGCACTTTCAAGATCATCACAATGTCATAAAATATGTCAAGATCAAATATAGTTCAATTGAATCATTTTATTTTTTAAATTAAAATTTTATTTAATTTCTTCTATTTAATTATTTAATTTATTACATTTTATTAATGAATTATTTTGTTATTATTTTATTTTAATTGCTTACGTTATTTAATTGATTTTTTTTGTTTTATGTCTTAATAGATTTTAATTATTATTAATATTATTATCATTTTATTATTAATACTTATTTATGTTTAATTCTTTAATTAATTTTTAATTAATTATTCAATTAATTTTATTTATTTATTATTATTTT